>JASAND010007708.1:0-15216 GCA_030248195.1 Trissonchulus latispiculum | reverse complement strand
TATGTCCTATTATAACTTTCTTCCCCAGATGTTTATGTTAAAGCTGACTTTTAAACTACGCATGTATTTTCTTTTATTGTATCAAAGACTATATATCATACGTATTCACCTAACAAAATAATTGTTCAAGCTAACAACTGTTTTTGTATTGTCTTATTTTCTTGTATTATTTATTACATATACATTAATTGTAGTTCACACTAATTACACTTTCTGAGGCGACTGGCGGCGAAACTATCTTTCTGTTATTTTGTACAGGAATTTTTCCAAACCATCCTAAACAACTTAGTTCTACACTTCTCCACTGATGAGCCGCAAGTGTTTGAACCAAGTCTGGCAGAGGTCGCATGCACTACTAATATAGGAATTTTATATGTTTTTACGTGTATAGCTGGAAAGTTTATGAATTAGCACGAGAGAGTGTATTTTTATTTCTTTAATTTCGTTCGGACTTCTATTTTGTGTTAACTTCTTCCCAGAAAATAAATCCCGGAAAAGGAAAATAAAAAGTTGGTACGTAACCTAATTTTACTATAATTTGTTTGAGTGAACTGGTTAGGGTACTTGTAGAGTGATTACTCTCGTCCCTTTCCATACCACTCTAGCGCTGTTGCGCTCTATTTTAAAATTTTTACGAAATTATATCGCCGTATAAACAATCTTTCTTTCTAAATAGAGTAGAGTTAACGAGTTTGAACGTACCTCAATGTTTGAGATATAATTCTAGTTTAATAGTTTTTCCTTTCTCAAAAATTAATAAGTGCTTTTACTTAGATTTTTCAAACTTACGTACCATTCCATATATACTCTCATTTTTAACCTAATTCTGGACAAAATTCGTTTAATGCTATCCTACCCCCTTCCCTTTTACGACTTTCAGTCGTACTAAACGTCTATACTTACGAATTACGACTTTCAGTCGTACTCAGTGATTTACGACTTATGTCGTACTAAATGACTAAATGTCCCTACTACATATATGTCTTACTAAAGTTTCAAGTTTACTAATGTTTATCTAACTTGATGTCCAATTTAGTGACAATATGGCACATATATGATGTTATCTTCAAGATCCTCACTTGGAAACCGTTCTGTATTGCATGTCATTCAAATATCTTTCATATATTTATAATGACTACAAAGTAAATTACAAACAGGCTTATAATTCTTTCAGATTCTACAAAAATTGTACTAAAATTAAAAGAATGTGTGTATATATATATATAGGTATATTTATTGTTGAATGCGAATCGGATTTTTGTCTTTTCTTCTAATGTTTGATTCTTCCAAAATTGAAATTGAATCAAGATATTGTTTGTTGAATGAGAATCGGTTTTTGTCTTGTCTTAAGAATTCGTAATCAATGTATTTTTCCTGTCTTAGTAACAAGAAATAACATTTAAGTAATAACGAAATAAATAACGAAACGAAAGAAATAATGAAATAACATTCAAGTAGACAGTAGTAAAATCCGTCAAGTTACCTCTGTTAGAATTTCATGTTTTATGTTTGCAATGTCTAAATATTAGATAGCCAATTGGAGACTAATATTATACAGAAGTGTCTGTTTTCGTACGTTTTGTTAGCGGTTTGCATAAGTATTTATTCTACCGAAAATTTTCTAAACTAATTTCTAAAGGGATATATATGTCCTATTATAACTTTCTTCCCCAGATGTTTATGTTAAAGCTGACTTTTAAACTACGCATGTATTTTCTTTTATTGTATCAAAGACTATATATCATACGTATTCACCTAACAAAATAATTGTTCAAGCTAACAACTGTTTTTGTATTGTCTTATTTTCTTGTATTATTTATTACATATACATTAATTGTAGTTCACACTAATTACACTTTCTGAGGAGACTGGCGGCGAAACTATCTTTCTGTTATTTTGTACAGGAATTTTTCCAAACCATCCTAAACAACTTAGTTCTACACTTCTCCACTGATGAGCCGCAAGTGTTTGAACCAAGTCTGGCAGAGGTCGCATGCACTACTAATATAGGAATTTTATATGTTTTTACGTGTATAGCTGGAAAGTTTATGAATTAGCACGAGAGAGTGTATTTTTATTTCTTTAATTTCGTTCGGACTTCTATTTTGTGTTAACTTCTTCCCAGAAAATAAATCCCGGAAAAGGAAAATAAAAAGTTGGTACGTAACCTAATTTTACTATCATATGTTAAGCGGTTGCAACTTGTTTTCCTTAATTTACAACCTCCCTACGAACTCATATGTATTTTACAGGCTAGTTTTTGCTTATGTACAACCCGCCTACGAAGACTCATGTATTTTACATGCGACGAAGGAGCACTTTTTGTTCTTGTAATAATTCATTGCGCTTTGACAGGGTTTCTGACGATGCTGCAGTTGAAAGCTTTTGACTGCAGGTTCCTGGCATCTGGCCTCTCCCTGGACGCGCTTTGGTCCTCTCCGGTGCAGGTTGTTGCCTGCCTCAGGGAATGTGGCCGGCTACCAGCCGTCCGGGTCCATTGATCTCATCAACGGCCGGAAGCAATCATGTTGTTGTTGTGATTTCCGGGCCCGTCAGCCTAGAAGGCTATATGAGGCACATCAACCATCTGAAGTCCAGCACACGTCTTCGTAGTTCGCTAGCCAGCAGCACATCATTCAGACAGCCGGAATAGGCAAGAATAAGGAGAGGCAAGCAACCACTCGGTAGCATAATTTAAGCACTTGGATGGCATCAGTGTAATTCGACATGGCGATGCCATGCCCCCGGGAACAGAGCCCATTTGCGCCGTTGACCAGACGGATGCCAGGGGACACCTGTGGGGATCTCCATTTGATGGGGTCCGTGTCCATCGGATTTCCCACGGAGGTGGCATCTAAGTCCCCCGGAAGCAATCATCATCAAAGCTGTTGACGACATCAACTGTAGCTTTCAGTTGTGAAACATTAATGCGCTCGCTCTGATGGTGTTTTTTCTGGAAAGAAGAATTTGACGGATTTCGTTTTTTAGGGAAGTGAAGACAGACGAGGATCTGATGGAGCTGCTGCAGGAGGAGCTGGAGACGCCGTCCGCCGAGTCTCTGGGGGATTTTGTGGATCTGTCAAATCCTGAGGCCTCCTCCTCATTTAGTGAGGATGGATTTGGTATGTATACGAAGATTTTGGTTCGCCATAACCTGAAATTTGGTTATGTTCTGTTGGTTTCATTAAATTCTTACATTAAAAATCATCTATATACAAACTTACATCGTAAATTAAATAAAATCTTACAGCCGTTCGATGTCTTCTTATCCTGCATTGTGAAAAATTTTATTGAAAAGAAGTTGATATTTATTCTGAAAATTTTTTCTTATTCTGAACACTGTTAAAACTAAATGTCTGAGACCGGTATTAAAGAGTTCGTCTTTATATAACCTTTAGTAAATGCTCTGTTTTATGGTTGTCTTCTGGGGCTTGATTTTTGTTGTAACTTTATGTTCTTGCTGTTAATTAATTATTTAGAAGTTTCAGTCAGTGGCGATTCTGTTAGCCTTACTGAACCGAAAAGATTAGCCTTTCTGTTTGATTCAACGCTAACAGCATTTCTGATGATGGGGAACCTCTCTTCGGTAACATAATCCACTTTCTCCATTTCTGATTTGCTGACATCTAATTTTACGGGGAGAAGAGTAGCTCGATCACATTGTGTAGCTACAATGACAATGTTAATGTTAATTTCTTATTGCAACAAATTTGTTAAAACATTAAAGGGAATGTTAAATGAAAAGAAATTTATACTACGTTCAGTTCGCACTCACCCTGAACTTTCATTCTTGAACTAGACAATGTTGCTCTTAAAGTCTTTTAGAGAGTCTTGTCGAACCATTGGATATAATATTGTTGGGATGAGGGTCTCGATGCTGCGCTTTGAACATCTCAAAATCAAAACAACCGCCCTCGAAGTGTATCACTGTAGCCTGAATTAGGATTTTAGTAAAGCAATACAAGCTTCTCAGTGCATAGCTTCGTATACAACTGAATATTTCTTGTTACCTTGAATTTTCTTTTTCTTTGAATGATTGATGTTTACGAATATTAAAGTGTACATGATTATGTGTTTAGAGCTTGAAAGGTCACGCCGTCACGCTCTTTGAAGTCGGTAAACTGACCGAGGAATCTCTTGATGGTTTCATTGAAGAATTGGAAAAGGTAAGTTAGCTACAGCTATTTCTTAACTTGGTTAACTTAACTTAACATACTAGAAAACTGCAAAGTTAGCACTACTTTTTTGGAGAACATAGAAATTCAGACTGCAACGTAGTTATTTTATTTTCTAAATTTATTGCTTGTTTCTACATATTTTGGCTTTATTTATTCAACGTTGTTTTCATCGTGATTAATGGTCTAGGTGGTTAAGCCTGCTCAAGAGGCGGACACAGACGCAGGCGTCTATTGGGAGCACGCCTGTGTACTCAGGGAAACTCTGAAGTTCCTCAGAACCCTTGGCGAGCTTGATCTGTTGCGCTGTGAAAGCTTGAGTAGTTTGGAACGGGCTGCTCGATGTCGTGTTCTGAAGAAAAACTATCGGTAGGTAGGCTGATCTCAGTTTCTTTTTTCGACTTTTCCTAGGTTTTGATTGATTTTACCCTATAGAGTAGGTAGAGGCAGTGGCGCACCCAGAGTTTTCTGGCTGGGGGTTGGGCGGCGGCACCGTATACTGAAATTTTTGTTTTTAAATTTATTTTTACATAAGATATTTTACGTATATACTCTGAGCACAAGCATGTGCGTATTGTAGTAGCTGGTTTCGTTGATTCGACTGATTTCATTCTTTGCAATTTGAAAGCAGAGAGTCTTTGGGCTGCCCCCCCCCCAGAAATTGAGAATTTTTTAGTCTAGAGCTAGTTTTAACCTACAGCTTTTTAAAACTTACAGAATTTTTTAGAGCCATTCTGTGGTAAGAGGAAGCAAAATTTGACAGTGCGTTTGTGTGTACATTTTTAAAATCGAGTCTGCATTAAGTCTGCACATGCACGCACAGCCGTAGATCCAGATGTGTAACCTGAAATGATGGTTGCAACCGTGCAAGGGGAGCCTTACAGACGGTGAGCACAACACAGACTCCTGTCATCTTCCCACAATAGTCCTACTAATTTACCGACCAGTTGAGGATGGATAATTTGGTTAGCTAGAACCCAAAGAGAACCGACATATTATGCGTAGTTACTTTGCCCGTGGGGATTAATAAAAACCTTGTGGCAACGGATAGAAATTAATTAATTAATTAAAGTTGATTTGTGTTTTCAGATTACTTCTGTCGATGGCTCCACTGTGTGGTGAGATAGTGCCAATAAATACCTGCTTTCCGCCGCATATGGGCCCACCAATAGGCGAGGTTGGTTGTCATTATGCTTTAAGCATTTTGCATTTCAAGGGTTGTTTTTGTGCACCCAGCTTCTGTATGATACCAGTAGTATTTAGTGTAAAATTAAGCCAATAATGTTATCCCTGACTTTTGTAGGTAAATTCGGCATGGTTCAAGCTGTTTGTTTATCATCTGACCGGTGTTGGCCCTACCAGCATTCTAATGGCTAAAGGAACCAGGCTAAAACAGCTTCCAGTAGCCTTAAGAGTACGTATGCATAACTCCAGTGTTATTTCTTCATTTCGTGTTTTGCACAGTGCACATAAATAAACATTAATTAAAGTCTGACCAAAAATTCTTGGAACCGAACTGTGAGCGCTTGTCCTGAGTTAACCTTTGAAGTTAGTCTATATAAAGTATATATTTCAAGAAACCTCAGGAGGAGGAGAATCCGGTAGGACCATCATATCCGGTCTATATCCGGTTACCGGATTTCAAATCTATAAAAACGCTTCAGATTCGGAAAGAGAATTCTAATCAATTCATACTCTAGCATATTGGTGCTTGGCCCAAGACATCTCCGAAAATTCGGTCACATCCGGTCTATGTCCGGTAACCGGATGTCTAGGTCACAAAAACTGTACAGCAAGATGGGTAGGTCGTACAGTTTCGCTGATCGAATTTTTAGATTCAGCGGGTCGAAATTAGTCTATATACGAAGTTTTGTCCAATTTGGACCAAAAATGCGTGATTTAGGGTCGTATCCGGTGCGAAAAAAACCGGAAAAATCGGTTTTTCCGGTCTGGTGCTCGGAATCGCGGATAAAAAATGTTAGTTTTTGGCACAATGAATATTTGGCAGGCTACTTTTATTTTACCGGTGTCAAAGTAATCGAATATCCGGTCGATTTCCGGTTCTGAGCTTTGAAATTTGAGATTTCATGGGCTATTATCTCAGTATCCGGTTGGTCCGGAAGTCAAATTATTTCATTAAAACGACATTTTGTCTATCCCTAACAAGAATCAACCTCAAATTACTTCATATCTGCTGTAATTCTTGAATGATAGCGTTTTAAAAATGGTTCAAAAATAAGTTATACTGCGTGCGACAAAGCTAAGCGTATGGGACCAAATCGCATATCCGGTTTAACAATTACACAAAACAAGCAAAATCAGCACGTTTTTAAAACGCTATCATTCAAAACTTACAGCAGATATGAAGTAATTTGAGGTTGATTCTTGTTAGGGATAGACAAAATGTCGTTTTAATGAAATAATTTGACTTCCGGACCAACCGGATACTGAGATAATAGCCCATGAAATCTCAAATTTCAAAGCTCAGAACCGGAAATCGACCGGATATTCGATTACTTTGACACCGGTAAAATAAAAGTAGCCTGCCAAATATTCATTGTGCCAAAAACTAACATTTTTCATCCGCGATTCCGAGCACCAGACCGGAAAAACCGATTTTTTCCGGTTTTTTTTCGCACCGGATACGACCATAAATCACGCATCTTGGTCCAAATTGGACAAAACTTCGTATATAGACTAATTTCGACCCGCTGAATCTAAAAATTCAATCAGCGAAACTGTACGACCTACCCATCTTGCTGTACAGTTTTTGTGACCTAGACATCCGGTTACCGAACATAGACCGGATGTGACTAGATTTTCGGAGATGTCTTGGGCCAAGGACCAATATGCTAGAGTATGAATTGATTAGAATTCTCTTTCCGAATCCGAAGCGTTTTTATCGATTTGGCATCCGGTAACTGGATATAGACCGGATAAGATGGTTTTTACCGGATTCTCCTCCTCCTGAGGTTTCTTGAAATATATACTTTATATAGACTAACTTCAAAGGTTAACTCAGGACAAGCGCTCACAGTTCGGTTCCAAGAATTTTTGGTCAGACTTTAGTAAGCGCTATCAATCAGTATATTTCGTTACTAACTTATTCCTTGGTTGTAAGGGACGTTATGTTAACACAATTTTGCAGAATGTCTCGTTTTGTGCAAGTACATGTGGAATTGTAAAAGTGAAGGTTTACTCCTGGAAATAATATCCGTCCTGCAACAGGACATGGGGTGCCGTGCTAATTCTCAAACCGTAGACTCGTCAGCGTGAGTATGTAGCCTTATATATATGTAGCCAAAATTGTAATTATGTTAGTTTTTGTTGTTCTATTTAATTAAATTTTTTGTGTGCTTCCTTTTCTAGGGCTACAGTAAACTCCTGATGAATTCCTGGTCGCATGATCCCGGAATTGTGTCTTCAGATGTCTGTCTTCCTCAGCTCAACGATGCCCTTCAGCATTCAGCAGTTTTTGTTCAGGTTAGGAATTTTCCTGTTTTCTTGTATTTTATATTTATTGTTTTTAGTTTGTAGTTATTTGTTATGATAATAGAAGCGGCTGTGTTTCCACATTGCGCGTTTTAAACTTGTTACAAACAGATTGTGTTGTCTTTTGTAGGCTTATTGTGAATATCCTGAAGTTGTTCATGTGCCATTCCCTTCTAAAATTCATTCAACGGATAAATCAATTGCTCAAGGTTTGTCTGTTTTCTAGAATCTTTAATTTATTCGGGGATTGGTTGCGTATAAAGCAAGTGCTATCGTGTACTTTCAAGTATCAAGAATGCAGCTTTTATCTGAGATTAAAAAGATATTAGTTGATGCTGTGAAAACGAGCGCAACTTGTGGAGAAAAACTAGTCGGATAAGGTTGGTAAATTTGAGACAAACCCCGATTTTAGCGTTTTCCGGTTTTGCTTTTTTTTCGTTCAAAATTAAAATATTTGATTAAAATGTTACTGTAAGACTGCTTTGCTTCATTTTCGCTTTTAGATAAATTTCTTTTTAGTAATTTTTCCTATCCATTTTCCTATGTTTTCCTATTCTTTTTCCTAAATTGTTTAGGTTCAATTGCTTCTCATCCCTGCGTGCTAAGGCTGTGCGAACTGCTGGAACTCCACCAGTCCTGTGGCTATGTCACCCTCCTGCGGGTTTCACGTCCCCCCACATCCTCCAGTACCACAGGCCCCCTTCCTGCGGGCTCTGGTGACGCACACACTCTTGATGGCTCTAGTCGTCCTAGTCCCCCAAAGGCTCCGTCAATGGGTTCACCGCTTAGCAGAGAGGAAGGTAGTCCAGCGGCGATGGTTTCTGACATTGACACTGACGAACTCTTGAGCGATGCCTTGGCGGAGACGAGCTCGCCGCTTCGAACTACTGAGCCCCCTTCCACCCTGCCCCTCCAGCATCCTTCTTCTGCTTCATCCTGCTCTGCGTGTACTCCTCAGAAACCACTAAATCATCCTGGTCCCGGCTCCCCGTCTCATCCCAGCTTTCAGGCGGATCCACGTCGCTTCGCTTCCCTGGATGTGAGCGATGAGGATGTTAAAGTATACGCGGAATGGCTCCTGTTTGACTGTGTCTTTGGCCTGCCGCTGTTCAGCAAGCATCTGAATGAACAGCTCTGTCAGCGACTGCATTCGCTGGAGTTCCTAAACGAAGAGAAGTATATACTGTTGTTTTGTGTTTGTTTTTTGTGTTCTGTTCAGAACAGAAGTGGCGGTAACTGTGCTAGGGAGTAATTAAGGGGCTCCCACCATAGCTTATTGCATTTAATGGGGAGGGGGATACCTTCTAGGCGTTTGTGGCAGCTCTGTCCCATTGTTTTGGTGGCTTCTCAGAATTATTTTACATTTTTATAGTTCTTCCTATTTGTATAAATGTTTATTGTTGGTTTGTGTGGTAACCTGGCCTGCTGGAGATACTGTGCAGAGAATCTTGGTGGGCAGCCATTAGGTTAGGTTTTTCTTGGGAGGAAGCAAGAAATGAATTAATTAGTCAGCTTCTTTCTGACAGTTGTATCTTATTTAGCGGATTATACGTATGTGTGGTTTTTTCTAATTTTAGCATGTTCCACATCTTCTCCCTCCATAGTTTCTGAATGTTCAATAAAAATTCCTGTGCAGATTCCAGTACTTTTTGTATTTGCAGGTTGAACGGGTTGCGTGAAATGAATCGGAAACTTTCCATCCGATTGTTGGATTTTGTCAGTCGGTTCCATGTGAGTCAAATTTTATCCTTTTTTACAGTTATTATATCCACTGGCCCATATTTGGCAGTAGTCTTTCACCAATCATCAACACTGTAGGTATAAGTATAAGTAGTTTAAGATATGTACAGAAAACTGTCTCTAATCCTAAGTGTAACGGGAATAATATTGGAGGCCAGACAACACTATTCTGGATGATGTCTATTGTTGTTGTGGTGTTGCTTCCGATCGTTGATGAAATCAATTGATCGGGGCACCTCCAGACAGGCGCCCATAGTCCCTGAGGTAGGCAGTAGGCAATCGCATCCCTTGGGACCGCCCAAAGGATCTGGTGGGTGGGATTTTGGGCACAAGGTGTTTTAGGTCATCGATTGCTCCAGGGCAGTATATTCAGAACGGATCGTCGGCACCAGCTATTCTGTGGCGGTACCACTTCAGAATAGGTGAAAATCATCAAATTCTTAGTTGATATAGCAACGGCCTTTCACTGCGGCTAAGGGATTCTTCCTAAGGTCAGGTGGTCGCCTTACAATTCACACAGGTAGACGAGAGCCCATTTTGCCAAGATGATAGTTCTAGCTTGCGAAGTAGAGCTTTCGTTGATGGCAGGTCTATGCTTACATCAGACTGGTCCAACATGGGTATTCGCCACGTTTCGGAGATATAGGAACGGGGACTGTGGCTCGTTCGCTCTTTACATTTTAATGAAATTAAATTTAATTGTTGAACCCCCAAATTTGATTACTAAAGTTTATTTTATAGATAAGCTCTTGTTGTGATGAAGAAAAGAAAGTGTGCTTGTGCAAACCTACCTACCCTTTGCATCTCATCTGCTTATGTAGCTATCTGTCTATTAATCTATTCTATTCGTATTTAGCTTTAATTTTATTGTTTTAGCCAGGTCCTGGCCAGAAGGCAGTAAATCAGGAGCGATCTTCCCCGTTTCCGGTGTCCAGTCTGATCTTTGAAAGCGGTAGAGTCTCTCATTGGGATGAGGATAGCAACTGAAGCTTTCTGCATTTTGTTTTATGCTGAGTCATTTTTGTCTACACGTTCCATGTAACATTAGCTGGCTAGTTGACTTTACCTATTGTTGTTCACTTGTCTTGTGCACATTGCGTTGTTGTTTGTTAGACTGACATAAAGCTATTCTTGAGACCGCCCTCAGAAGAAATTCTGCTCATACGTTGAACTTGTATATGCTTTGCAACACTGACCAATTATGTTTGATTAGCTGAAAAAGATGAAATTAAACTTTTGTTGAATCAGTTTCATCCGGAGCAGCATTGTTTATGAAAGAATTACACTTTTTTTCAAAAATTGTGACTATCTGTTTAAAATTTATGGTTGTTGTGTCCGTGACCGACGCTCATTTAGGCAATTCGGGTTTTCTAATTGTTGCGATTCTCGAATTTATACCGTTCCCGCTTGCACTCACTATGTGAACTGATCTTCTTTCTTTTACCAGTACTGTGATAGTTTGTCCTGTTTAGTATACGTATGTATATTGTGTTGTGTTTAATTTATGCATGTACTTGTATTTTACTTTGATAAAATGATCTTTACCAGTTGTATTCCCTTTTCATTGCTTGACTTTGGTTGTGGTTATCCTTTAAAGGGGCTTGTTGTCTGTGTAGCTAGCTAGCTGTGTATATAGTTGATACTAATATAAGTATTTTATAGTTTTTCTTGGTGCCTCTGTATTTTTCTGTCTGTCTACTAAGAGGCTTTAGTGTTTTGTCCGCTTTCCTTGTTGTTTTTTCTCGGTCATGTTTTGTTATTTATCTGATTATAGTGTCAACTGATTATAACATTGCCAGTCTTGTACCTGTAATTTGTATGGTTTTTCCTTTGTAATCAATTATGTTTGTGGGTAAATAATAATATTATGTAAACGTAAGCTGTTTCTTGATTTAGTCATTCCTTTTTATTTATACTGGTTTCCAGACGGACACTTCGATGTTTTTGTAATGTCAGTGTTTCTTATATACAATATGTATTTATGAAATAAATTTTATGATTTTGGCGAAGGTTTGGGTTACTTTCTGAGAAGGTTCGAAAGGTTTATTGCTTGTAAATTCAGAAATTAGTATAGTACATCTTCGGTGTTGTAGTTGTTTCTGAATAGTTGCATTCTGGTACCGACCTCGGCTTGTATCTTAATAAATACGTCTAATTCAGTCAAAATGTTGTCAAGATCCTGACACGTTTTTAGAACAATGCTTAGGTTAGGTTGTAGAGTATGGAAGCGTCGACGCGCGTCAACGCGCCCATTTGTAGCATGCCAGTTTACGAGCGTTGATGCGTGCAAAATAATAATGACCTTTGTGGGCGCGCGTCGACACCTACACACGGTACACCTGCGTTCGCGACTAAGAAGGCACCTTAAGACACTGTACAGTAGGTGGATTTGTGTTAACCTTTAATCTTACAGTTAAACTCGGAAGCATAATAAGTTCATTTAATCATGTTGCATAAAACTGAAGAATAATCGCCTTCATGTATGTTGTATTCTCCATTCATACTCAGCATGACGCTCAGTTGACCACTTAATGCAAAAGTGGCAAAATGTTTCGGCAACTTAAATTTAAAAACCAGGCTGTGACCGTTCTGCGGTTTTCGTTATAAAGTTTGCATCCCAGAACATTTATATGTTATTTATGGAGCCGGGTAACCATTTGAGCACCATTTTCGCCGGATCCAAAATCAACTGAGTAGGTACCGAACTTGTGGAACAATCCACCGTTATGTGGTCCGGCACAACCCGTAATGCATATATACACTTTCTGACGAGTGAACCGATTGGGACCCCGTACCCACGTTGGGCGGTCTAAGAGGAGGCTGATTAGTTGCATTGATCAGGTGATAGCGTGGAGACAGAGTTGGAAGGTGGACGCGGGTACCCGTGGGTCCAGTGGACATGGACAGAGGGTTTGTCCACGTGGACAAATGTGGACAAAATTTTTGTCACCCATTTTTTATAAAAAGCGTTAAAATTCAACCTAGCTTTATATAATCGTTTTTATATTGGCTATTTTAGTTTTCCATTGTTATGTTTTATTGTGCTGGCATCGTGACTTTTTAGCTTCGCTGGCCCCATTTCTTTCTAAATCGCTTTAATACTATACACCTGCAGGCGTTGGTGTGATACTATATTACTTGATGTTTGCTGGGAAAAGGAGCCATAAACATTTTCTTTCACAAAATTACAATGCTTAAGGTGCTGGTTCGGGTTCACGTGGGCGTTTTTGGGCTTTAAAAAGCGCAATTGTCGTTGAAATTTATTCAAAATTGCTACTATTACATCGTTTAGCCTATAAAACATTTTAGGAAAGTCGCGGTGGAACTTTTGCGTTTTAGGGAAATTAGATTAAATCCGCCATAACTTCCACTGCGGCCGCCCTACCGGCCAAACATATAGTCATTCAAATCCTCTCACCTATACCTAACTTTGCTCTTGAGTCTTGAGAGTATTTTTCGATTCCTTACAATTTAAGAGATAACAGCGAAAATTGAATTTCGACTTCTAAAACTGGCCGTGTTATGTCCAAATAGAGAGCTCTCTGCGGCATCTCTCTGTACGGCACAGCAACGAAAATTTGATATTTTGAAAATCGCACCCAGATTGTTTTGAACACAGATTTCTCTCAACTCATACAATCAATTACAAAACTGCTTTGCACACGCGTTTTTGAGACAATTATAGAGGGCTATTTTTCATGGATTCGCGTTTTGTCATTCTGTTCAAGAGAAATAAGCGTCCAAACTTGAAAATTTTGATAAAAATCGAACAAAAATTTACATTTCTCTCAAAATCTTAAGCTTACTTAATCTTTAAACGATTTCAAAAAACCCTTGGGAAGACGTTTCTTTTGAAGCCTGAACTAGTCGCTTTCCCACATTTCGAGAAATCTATGTTCAAAAATTGTTTTCTTGTTATCGTTGTTGTTTTGCAACAAAAGTTTAAATTTTATAACAAAAAAAGTTTGAAAGCCAATTTATTGCAGGGACTTTTCTTTTATTATTGCAGGGGAGGAATGGGGGAAATTCCAATTCTAAATTCCGGACACCTGCCACTATCTCAAAGAACCTCTCATCAAGTTTTATTGAAAATCTAACTTTTGTGTTTTAATTGTTTTTCGCACTTTTTTAAACTACAAAAAAACTGAAAAACACTAAGTTTTTAGCTGAAGAAGCAAATTGTTATTTATTTTAGTGATGTTTTAAGTTTTATCGAAGAAAATGTACACTTTTATCTCTACCAATTTTGAGTGTATATAATATCTACTTACTTTGGAAAAGTAACGGTTTTCTGACCTGATTTTTCGGAATTTTTGAAAATTCTCAAAGTCTGGAAGGTCCCACTCCCCAGATCTCCCGCCATTGAACATTTTCGGAAGACTTTAATTTAAGTAATTTGAATGAAATATCATTATGTGCGAAGAGAAAAGCAATACATGATGTTTCTTTCTCCGGAACAGACGAAAATAATGTACTGCATATGGTATTAAATGCTACAAAAACCCATGAAAACGTGTTTATATATACTGCAAAATAAGTAAATTTCCAGAGAAAACACCAGCTTAAAAGCACACTAAAAAGCAAAGTGTAATTCTAAAAAATCCTGGCTCTAATATAGAATTAAACTGGATTACTAAAAGAAAATTAGTTTTGAAATGCAGACACTGGTGGACAAAATTTAAAAGCGTGGACATGCGGGCATGTGCGGGCGGACGTGGACAAGCACTGAAAATCTTGTCCACTTCCAACTCTGCGTGGAGAACTATTTTCACTTGTACTCTTCTCATTATGTACTGTTGGTACTACCGAGAGTGCAGAAGTAGCTAATAGTACTGCTAGAGTACTTAAGGGGGGGGGGGTCGCTTTTTAGGCGATTTTTCTACCTTCTCCGATTCTGCTCATTTTTACATATTTTGTACTCCCAATGGGTCCGCGAAACAAGACAAGTGCGTTTTGCGTAATATTGCTGCTATCGTTCTGTAGACCCCTTCAAAGGTGACCCCGACATGTGTTAAACATAGGAAAATGAAAAAGTTAAGGTAAAAAAGTTTGTGTCCAAAAATTTTTTCGCTGTGTAAGAGACTCAGCTGTCAAATTTTGCACACTTGTTAAGGACATAATGTAGAGTGCAGCGAGTTACTTTGGTGCAATTCTGTTGAGAGTTAGAATTTTGGCAGATAGCCAAACTCGGAATTTTCACAAATTCTGACTTTAAGAATTTGCCAAAATTTTAATTCTCAACAGAATTGCACCAAAGTAACTCAGTGCACTCTACATTATGTCCTTAACAAGTGTGCAAAATTTCAGAGCTGAGTCTCTTACACAGCGAAAAAATTTTTGGACACAAACTTTTTTAGCTTAACTTTTTCACTTTTCTATGTTTAACACATGTCGGAGTCACCTTTGAAGGAGTCTACAGAACGATAGCAGCAATATTACGCAAAACGCTCTTGTCTTGTTTCGCGGACCCATTGGGAGTACAAAATATGTAAAAATGAGCAGAATCGGAGAAGGTAGAAAAATCGCCCAAAAAAGCGACCCCCCCTTAAGTTCAAAAGTTTGTGTAGGTGTTAGTCGGGTCCCCCATTAATTAAAGCTGAAGAATCTGATGGGATATTTTCTGTTTCTACAGTTAAGTTGTTAACAAGCCTTTATTTCTTTTACGAATAAAATGAATGAATCTTTTATTGGGAAGACAGTTTCAGCGAGGTGTGTAAAGTTGGAAGTGTACCAACCAAACTTTACGAGTGGGAAACTGTGCACAAGGAGAACGTCGAACCTGGAGGAGATGTAGTTCCAGTCGACCTAA
>JASAND010007707.1:0-132787 GCA_030248195.1 Trissonchulus latispiculum | reverse complement strand
CTAGCGGGAATCGAGTCCTCCGTCAAAAAACCTTTGTATGCAAAATTTGAGCCACCCATGTAGCAAAATAAGCGAAAAAATTAGAAGTTTAAATTTCGACCCAAAATTTGCTAATTTTGGCCGGCCAATACCGAAAAATTACGCACAGAGACGGAAAATCATACAGCACTTTGAACGACCCAGATATATGTACTGTTTAACCATATAGTCAGTATTGCCTAATATATAGCCCAGTCTGACTTATTAAGGCGCCTTTGAAGCATACTTTTTGGCCATTTTAGCGTTTTGGCCGATTTTGGCCTCCAGCCAAAATTTTTTTCCCTCTCTGGGAGGCATAAAACCTAGCTTATTTTCTTATTTTCGATTTGTACTACAAGAATATATATGGGTTTCATAGGCAAAAATTTTTCTATCTGTAGTTATTCAAGCTACAAGACCCCCTGAAGAGACATCAAAAGCGAGAAACCGGAAAAAAGAAAAAACACAATTTTCGTAAGCGATTTTTGGCGCAACTTTTTAACGGAAAGTGGTACGGGGATGAAACTTGGCAAATATACTAAACTCGACACGTACAATTTTTTGCGCACATAATCTGCGCAGGAATCTGCGCAGCTTCTGCGCAGCCTTGTTTTACACGGTCATTCGACCATTTTCACTCATATTATAGGGGTCGCTGCCGCGACCCCTATGATAAGGGCGCATGTAGCAGCGGCAACAGCTTGCAAGTCTTGCAGATGTAGCACTTAAAAATATTTTAATATACATTCGATATTGCAATAACCGGCCATACTTAATACCACATCAACTGGTCGCGAAAATGCTCTAAATTAATTCTAGATGTCTGCAAAAATTCTTCAACTTCTGGGAGGGTCCGCCCCCCAGACCCCCCGCGTTGGTTCTTTCTCTAGTTCCTAATGTTTCACACATAAAGTCGGCTTTAAAGATGCAAAATTTGAAAAACAGGTGGAAAATGTGTTTAATGGTGTGTATTGATGGTTAAATAGTTAAATATTGGTTACACATTAAAATAATGTTTAAAATACTTATTAAATTGATTAAAAATTAATTTTATTTTTGACGCAGTGACCCCAGTTCCTGACGCAATAAAATTTTTCCTGACGCAGCATTGGCGCAAATCGTGAAACCAAAAAAACCCTGGTTGTGCTACACTTACTGGTGGAAATTGTATACAGTTTAATTGTTATTAGATTGTACTCTTTATATTGAGTTCCATAGTACTTTGCTGGCTTACTTCTAGCCAAAATTTATGTGGGGGGAGCTCGAAGAAGCCGATCCCCCATCAATGTAGGGGCATATTTTTGACAAATTTTTAAGTTTTTTTGTTTTAAAAGTGCTAAAAATCGCTAAAAATAACTAATCTTAGGTGTTTTTAAGCTAAAATAGTGAAACTGCCGTTAGAAATCCGGCGAAGCCGGAAATTTTTTGAAAATTTAGGGTAAAATTGGTAAAATTTGGCAATATTTGGGGTTATGGGGTGAGGTCGGAATTTATGGGGGGGCTCCTCGAATGCCCCCCCCCAGTAGAAGTAAGCCATCTTTGGGACTTTGTCAGGGATCTATTATTTTTACTAATTATCTCCTGTTTTTTCTAGGATGAAGACGGTGATCCGATCAATGCCATCGGAAGCAGTCGTTTCACCCTCCTCTGGAATCAGTTCTTTCATTCCGGGGATCGCAAGGCTCGGAAATAGTCTCTTTGGCCGGCTGGCCTAAATCGCCTGATTGATTGGTGGAGTGATTGACTGATTGATTGATTGATTTGCTACAATGAATTGAAAGGATCGGGTTGTATTGCCGGAACGATTTTTTCCTAGAGACGCGCTCAATTCTGGATGAACTACAGGAGGCGCTGTAGTGTTTGTATATATCTTCTATAATTGGGTATTGAGTGGTGATTGAATATTGTTATGATGCTTTTGATTGGGTATTATCTGTTCTAAAGTATACATACACAGATGTAAACGTTCTTGCTTTTTTAAATTTTCGGACATTTGATATTTATGTACATATACCGTTTTGTTTCCATTTAAATTGCTTAAGGTGCTGGTATCCTTTTGTGCAGTGCTTTTGTGGGTATATTTTGAAACGCTATAACTTTCGCAATTTTGCGAGTTAGAAAGAGCTTTATACATCATTTTAAAGCTTATAATATGTAGATTCTCATAAGAGTCCGAAACTAGCAAAATTGGCAAAAAATATCAAAAATTGTCTGACACACTAACATCTTACAGGCAGAATACAGACCAAAAATTTTTGAACATCGATTTCTCAAAACTGTGGAATCGGCCGAAATTTTTTCTTGTGCTGTCCTATAAAGGACATGTGGGCCGAGGGACATTTTTTTGGATTTGGCTCAGCAGGTTTTAACGGTCAAGAAAATCCACTAAATGTGCGGTGACACGAAATTTCGCAACTTTGCATTGAGTTTTTTCGCAACTGGAGATGTTTTAGCTCAAACCAAGAAAAATGTCCCTCCGCAATAGTGCGAATTCTCATCCTGCCAAAAATAACGCGAATCGATTGGGTAGTTTTTGAGAAATCGATGTTCAAAACAAAATAATCGCAGTTTTGCCAAAATCGTTTTTCTGCCAAATCTCTAGCTTGAGCAACAAACTCCGGCTAATGGGCATTGATAAAATGTGCAATGAGACTGTGTATCGATCGAGTATAAATAAACCAAAATTGTCTATATGATTTGGCAGTAATTTTGAAAAAACTGATTTTCTCGAAAACGGCCATTTTTGGACCCCAAAAATCGTTTTTTGCTTATACTGACTTAACCACTAGAGATAGCTCAAAAGTTGTAAAAGCAAAAATGTTCATATCTGTGCCCTCTATCCAGCCATACCAACCAATCCGGTGTCTCGACTATGTACTGATAATGTAATCTAATGTAATCTGATAATCTAATAATGTAATAATGGCAAAAACCAAAAATTTCTTATCTTTGCAGCTAAAAATGCGGGACTGGTCCCAGAATGTTAAAGAGCACCGAAATAGTATATTTGGAAAGTTTCATCCACTCTCATAAAGAATTAAAGCCTATAGGATCAAATTTACACAAAGCGATACCAGCACCTTAAGCAGTTTTACTGTTTCTGTTTTTTTGTTTTTTCACGCCAAAATTTAGGTTATATATACGTGTAGTCGTGTTGTTTGACTTCAGTATTAAAAATCTTGAATGCTAAATCGTACTTAAACATTCTGTAATGAGGCCCGTGACGTCGTCCTCATCAAAATATCTAAACAAAATATGTAGGTTGTCTTGTTTGAGATGTACGCGTTAGGATATGCAAAAAAATGTTAGAGATGACATTTTGAAAGTAATTTATAATGTTTGAAATTTGTATTGAAATTGCGTTTTAAAATTTATGTGAAAGTCTCTTAGTAAGAAGTTTTATTATGTGCGTGTGTAAATTACGTATATGTGTATCAGCCAGCCTAGTCAATAGGTGGCGCTGTATACTTGTCAATTTTCGTTGAGTGCCTCTCCCAGCATCTCGTCTTTCAAGGGGGTCTCAAATTCAACCAATCAAATTCATTCACGTCTCTTTCAAACTAAAGTCTGACCAAAAATTCTTGGTACCGAACTGTTAGCTCTTGTCCTGAGTTAACCTTTGAAGTTAGCCTGTATAAAGTATATATTTTTAGAAACCTCAGAAGGAGGAGAATCCGGTAAAACCATTATATCCGGTCTATATCCGGTTACCGGATGCCAAATCGATAAAAACGCTTCAGATTCGGAAAGACAAAGCTAATTCATTCATACTCTAGCGCATTGGTCCTTAGCCAAAGACATCTCCGAAAATCCGGTCACATCCGGTCTATGTCCGGTAACCGGATGTCTAGGTCACAAAAACTGTACAGCAAGATGGGTAGGTCGTACAGTTTCGCTGATTGGATTTTTAGATTCAGCGGGTCGAAATTAGTCTATATACGAAGTTTTGTTCAATTTGGACCAAAACTGCGTGATTTATCGTCGTATCCGGTGCGAAAAAAACCGGAAAAATCGGTTTTTCCGGTCTGGTGCTCGGAATCGCGGATAAAAAATGTTAGTTTTTGGCACAATGAATATTTGGGAGGCTACTTTCATTTTACCGGTGTCAAAGTTATGGAATATCCGGTCGATTTCCGGTTCTGAGCTTTGAAATTTGAGATTTCATGGGCTATTATCTCAGTATCCGGTTGGTCCGGAAGTCAAATTATTTCATTAAAATGACATTTTGTCTATCCCTAACAAGCATAAACCTCAAATTACTTCATATCTGCTGTAATTTTTGAATGATAGCGTTTTAAAAGCGTGCTGATTTTGCTTGCTTTGTGTAATTGTTAAACCGGATATGCGATTTGATCCCATACGCTTAGCTTTGTCGCGCGCAATATAACTTATTTTTAACCATTTTTAAAACGCTATCATTCAAAAATTACAGCAGGTATGAAGCAATTTGAGGTTGATGCTTGTTAGGGATAGAGAAAATGTCATTTTAATGAAATAATTTGACTTCCGGACCAACCGGATACTGAGATAATAGCCCATGAAATCTCAAATTTCAAAGCTCAGAACCGGAAATCGACCGGATATTCGATTACTTTGACACCGGTAAAATGAAAGTAGCCTCCCAAATATTCATTGTGCCAAAAACTAACATTTTTTATCAGCGATTCCGAGCACCAGACCGGAAAAACCGATTTTTCCGGTTTTTTTCGCACCGGATACGACCATAAATCACGCAATTTTGGTCCAAATTGAACAAAACTTCCTATATAGACTAATTTCGACCCGCTAAATCTAAAAATCTAATCAGCGAAACTGTACGACCTGCCCATCTTGCTGTACAGTTTTTGTGACCTAGACATCCGGTTACCGGACATAGACAGGATGTGACCGGATTTTCGGGGATGTCTTGGGCCAAGGACCAACATGCTAGAGTAAGAATTAATTAGCATTCTCTTTCCGAATCTGAAGCGTTTTTATCGATTTGGCATCCGGTAACCGGATATAGACCGGATATGATGGTTTTACCGGATTTTCCTCCTCCTGAGGTTTCTAAAAATATATACTTTATACAGGCTAACTTCAAAGGTTAACTCAGGACAAGCGCTCACAGTTCGGTTCCAAGAATTTTTGGTCAGACTTTAGTTCGCTCTTGTCTAAAGTCTAGCCTTTTCAGTCTTGTGTTTTTCTTGTGGCTAGTGCGGTCGTGTCTTATAGCCTACGCTCCCTATTTTGGCCCTATTATTTGCTGTGCATCGTTTTATTACTTTATCGTTCTAAAGTGGGTACCACTCTAGAACTTCTACTGCTCCAGGGTGACCCTGTCGAGCTATACTATATTTAATTGTTTAGTCTGTATTAGTTTAAAAATATCTATTCTCTTTATTAAGCAAAGGTTTCTCTTTTTACCCCTTTCTCTGAGGCTTTCAAAAATTCTTCTAAGTAGTTTAGGCTCTATTTCTTAGTCTAATTCATTGAGATTTGTTCAGTGTATTTGTTTTTTGTCTGCTAATTATCTTCTGTGCTAGTTCATTATATTATTTGCTGAAAGTCCTGTTATAAATTTAGTTAGGTTAATTTCTGTCTCTATAATAGTTTTTCACTTATTTTTGTACGCATTTCGGGGTTCCCCCTTTGTCCAGCATATAACTCAAAGTAAATGTGGTCTCACTTTTGGGCCATTTTAGTGCGTCTTATTAGTTAGGTTTTTGTTGTAGATTTGTATAATCGGTAAGTAGGGCTTTTTCTGAGATTATGTGGGTAGGTAGATAGGTTCTTTTAAGCATGTACATTTCAGCAAATTTGGGGTAGGCCTTTTCTATTTGAGTCTGTGCTCTTCATCGGCGGTTTAACTCCGTTCGGTAGGATTCACTTAGGTATTTTGGCGAGGTTAGTATAGGTCGACTGGAACTACATCTCCTCCAGGTTCGACGTTTTCCTTGTGCACAGTTTCCCACTCGTAAAGTTTGGTTAGTCGTACACTTCCAACTTTACAATTCCATGAAATTCTTAGCCTTAAACGTTAAAAACTTAAGATATTTTGAACTCTAAATTTGTAAAAGGTAGATTTTGGCTAAAGATTAATCCAAAATATATCTGCTCTCTTCCGTTTAAAAATATGCGAAAATATATTTTAAATATATGTATTTGAAATAAATATATTTTAAGTACATACGTTTTTCTGTTCCAAAACCTCGGACAACCTGGATGGTCTCGGTCCCGCTGTCTCCTGCTTAACCGACAGACGCTCCAACTATATAACTCAGCCACAGATGCTATAGGGGAATGAGCTTTGACCAGAATTGGAATCCGCCGCGTACAATTTATGACGCACAAGTGCTTTGTACACTGCAAGTGGAGCAAGATAATTCTCAAGCATCCCACCACAATCTACATGAACCTAATTAAAAAATGAAAATAGTTGCACACCACCAAGCAGCCGAGAAAAATCGGGCACCTGGCGGGACTCGAACTCGGATAAAAAAATGCGGAACAGCTGTGACCAACTGAGCAACAGGTGCACCCTTTTCTATTTCCATTCTTAAGGGGGGGGGCTACGAACGGGTTGGCACAACATCGTCGGAGAGAGCTACTTTCCCGCCCAACGTTAGCCAACATATCAAAGTAAAAAAGTTTAGGGTGGGCAACAATATATCTCATATACACCGTTTTTGGCAGGACGCCAAAGTCGAAATTTTGGTGCGAAAAATGGGATTTTTCAAAATGGGTTTTTCAGCTCTGGTGAATTAAGGGTTCGACCGATTCTGTAGCTTTCAGCCATAAATGTTAACTGTTACTAGTGCTAAATATTAAAAGTATTCCAGCTTTCGAGCGTTGCTTCCTTCTTTAGTTATAACAGCTCAAAGTTTGAAATTTTGCAAAAAGTTGCGAGGTGACCGTGCGCCGTTTTCGATCTAATAAAATTGGCAGCCCCTAGCCTACCCCAGCTTTTTACCAGTTATTAGGCTCTAATAGGGGCATACTGTCTGTGAGTTTCAAGGGCTTTGATTTTCTGGTTAGTGTGCTAGCCAACTTTTCGTTAAGAAATAACCCTTATTTTTAGGCCTGAAAAGCTAGCTAAGCGCAGTAAAAATGGGGTCAAAAATTTTTTGTCTCCGATTTTGCCGAAAAGGTGGTTATAGGGGTTATTTGACCTGCTGAATCCGAATATGAAATCCGTTTTTCGATATGACGCCTCCTTCGTTCAGTATGTGCTAACAACTGTCTTAGAGCTTTTTGGAGCGATCGCCATCCATACTTCGAGAAATCAATCTAGCATTTATAAACATTGGAGCGAGGTTTAGTGACATAGCTTTCGGCACATCTTGGTGCACTCACTGGCCTGTAATGTGCGAAGTTTCAGCCGATTCTGCCACAGTACTTTGGAGTAATTGACCCACATCTTCGAAATGGCGCCAAATAACAGCGACAATATCGATAATATAATCCAGCACTGCGAACACAGGGATTAACGAAATCACGTCATTTATACCAATGTTAAGACAGATACCTGGAGTATTAATTGCCGCAAAGTTTGGTTCAGTTGGTAAACCACAGCTCATTAGAAGTTAGTTAACCTCCACCCGTATAGACCTACAACACCCAATTTTTCGCATTTTGATCGTATCGCACAGAAAAGTAGGCAATGGTCTAGAGATTATTTTACGCGATATCAAAGCACTATATATCAGAACTAATACCTGAAAATTTGGGTACTGTGCCTTGCACATAGCGATCAGGGCGAGGCGAAGTTTGTGTACGTGTCATGTCTAGCTTTGGACCCACAACACCAACTTCTGATGGCTCCACAGGACGCTACGCTGTATGGAATTCTTTCAAACTTTAAACTATTTTACACTTAACCTAATACTATTATGTGGCAAAAGACTAGCTAGTTTTTCCAACATAGAACTTTTAGTGAAATTCGTAGCCCCCCCCCCTTAAGTAGATAATAATGGTGGTTTTCAAATCTGGGAAATTAGTTAAACTTGGGCCTGTAGAGCGGAAGGAACAGTTATTCCAAAAATTTCCATTTCATATACGTTTAATGTTATTTAACTTTTATTTTCGGCTAATGGAACTGTAGACAGTTGATTGCAATTTTGGTAAAACGGCTCTGGCAATACCTCTAATAAATATTAGGAATGAGTCACTGGGACAAAAGTGGTTACTAGCAAATCAATTCAAATGAAAAATTATCAGTGGGCGAATGCAATCAATTTGATGGAAAAGACTGTCTATCTGCCGGCAAAGTTATGACAATTGAGATTTCAGAGCATTAACATAATGTAGACTGATCAACATATGCAAACATGGCTGGCGTTGATTTGCATGCATTTTCTGAATCTGCTTCGAAAGACTCTTGGCGCCATTTTTGGCGATTTGTTCTGGTGATTAGCGCTCTAGCCTGCCTGGGTCTTTGCACTCAGAATATCATATCCTTCCAGAGACGCAACATACAATATTCTCTTAGCACCTATACCAATGAAAGCATTCAGTTCCCGGACATCACAATTTGCCACACAGTGTCTTTAGATGTATCTAAAATGGAAAGAGATAAGTTGCCATCTGAAATTATCAGTAGAATAATATCCTATTTGCCAGACTTCAGCACAAAATTCACGAGGTCTGAAAATGAAACCGAAATGGAAAAGTGGGTGACAAAGTTGGGGCTAAGTCGTCAAGCTGATCTACTCTTCCACTATTCAACGCTTACTGTAAACAGTACCATAGTTCAGTGCAGCTTTCCTGGTGACATCAATTGTTACACACTTTTCAGAAAGTTTGTTCACAAACTGTTTGGTGGATGTCTTACTCTTACTACTTCCGGCGGGTTATATCAATCTAGTGTGGACACGAAGAATAGTCTCATGCTTACGCTCCGGTCACCATCAAACCAGGTGATTGCAGATTTGGCAAAATACAGCTATGGTCTCTATGATGTTGGCTTTATGCTAGAAATCATGTACAACTATTCCTATCCAACCTTTGAACCCATTCATATTTCACCCGGCCATTTCACCAAGCTTGTGCTGAATACAAAACGGATAGTCCGGTTGCCGGGGAGGGTTGTCAGATGCAACAGAAGCCGGGAAGCTAGAAGTGTGCAACACTGCAGAAATTTGTGTGCTCCAGAAAAGAAGGCTTGCAATCGGTACGGTTTTCAAAATGACTCCAGGATGTGTGGACTTTTTGACATAAAGTCACCGAATTCTAATGGAAAAGCCGGTGAAAAACCAGAAAGAAATAAACAGATAACTGACAACAAACCATCTTCAAAATCAGAAATCAAAGAAAAGAAAAACGATCCTGGGAAGGATTGCTGGAAGCAGTGCAAACTGGCTCCCTGTGAGGAGTGGAACTTTTCACCAAGTCTAAGCCTGTCACCCCTGAATTGGAATAGCTACTATTTGAAGGTAAGAAGTTTTTTGGAGCAGCAGCGTGAAATTCAAATTGAAAGGGAAAAGTTTGCATTTACCTGAAAGTTCATGGGTAGACGTTATCAAGTGGATTTAGGGGACCTTGTGCAAGGTATTACCCTAAAAATGTCAATGCTTTATTCCTACTAGTTGTTCTGATTTTGCATATATACATAATATCTTGAGAAATGCTTAAGCTATTTACTTTGCTATCGGCTGCTGTGATGCAAGTTGACATGGTTTATTGCTGTTCGCGTTGAGGCAACGGAAAGGGCTGCTTCTGATCGAATTAGTGTGACTATTTCCTACTTCTGTAAAAAGATGCTAAAATATAGGGAAATCACAGCATTTTTGGTTAACAACGAACTGTATGGAGCTGCATTGACAAAACCGGTCATCGCGCTATCCTTTGCTCAAACGGGGAAGACAAATACGTTGTTTTCAAGGATCAATTTTATAAAACCTTAACGAGTCGTCGAGTCTAGTAGCAAAACTAAGCTGCAAGTTTTCAACGCATGTATTCAGGAATGATAGCTACGCTCAATAATCTGTTAGTTGACAGGTCAATCAAGTTTTCTAATCGGTTCCGTTCTGACAAGAACAAGCTTTCAGCATGAAAACTTACATGACAAATAGGACAGGTTGCAATCAAATAGTTCGCTTGACTGTAGTAAAAGGTTAATATGTAGCCTGTTTTGCAAAATCACTACAAAATGAAGTGATCAGCAATGTGTATAAAATTGTTTGAAGATTACATTGTTTGAAAATTGCATACGCGCGTACTCGAGGACGCTTATGTTTTTGCCCCTGGCGTAATGTTAATACATGCCTGTTTCCAGATTTGGAGGTTGGTGGCTTTAATCATAGTGAAGCCAAACCTTCACTATCTCCCCGCTGTACTAGATGACACGATACCTCAGTCCAAGAAAAGCATAGCTTTTTGACAAGCTGCTAAATTCACAGCCCAGCACAAAGACTATAAGTATACTTTATATACGCACACACATTTGGTATGCAGCAGAGCTGTCTAGGTTGGAGCATTCTGTACACACTGCTGTGGCATGCAGGAATCTGTATGCTACAGCAATTTAGAAAAGGGACCGGTTTCCCAGCGTGCAGCGTGCGTATAACTCAGTTATACGCACGCTGCACTGTGCATTATCTGATTTATATGCACAGTCTTTACATTGGAAAAGTGCAAAAGAGTTGTATAACATAACATTCCTTCTACATGGTTACTTTGAGTTACTATAGTATTCCGCTACCTGAATACAAAATGCTTCATTTTAAAGTTTGTAAATAAAAATGTCCGTAAGTTATTCTGTTTTCACTTCTTAGAATGAAAATTTGACTGCAACGTCAAGCCTGGCCGATTATGCCTCTCTTCTGATCCTTAATTCCTTTATTGGATACCAGCTGGAGACAGTGGCTGATGCCTCCTCATTGGCAGACTTGGTTTCCTTGCTTGGAGGACAGTTGGGTCTTTGGCTGGGATTTTCGATTATCACATTGGTACAGTTGGTAGTATGGATTGTGAGTGGGTGTTTGAAAAAGACTTGCGGAGCAAAACATGATATAACTGTATAAATGCTTACCATAAACATATCTTGTAGTGTACATCTAATAAAATGCATTTGGCAATACAGATGAAGTGTATTTTTATATTTGTATGTTAGTATTTATTTAGTATTTAGTGTTTGTTCTAGTATTTTGTATTTATGAAATTTTAGTTTTACTTTATATGTCCCACAACACAGAAATCCACACAAATACTACAGATAAAGAAGCAAAATAAACAAATCATCCGAACAAATATCCGATATCGACCCAGCAAAGCAACAAACAGTTACTAAAGAGTAGTTGTCACAACAAAAAGCAGCTAACTTACTTAGGGCCTTTTCGCGCGTGAGTTAAACCAGCTAAATTGGTTTTATCCCCTGTTCGCGCACTGAGCAGTTTAGTTCTGACTCTACATGTCTTAAACTCTTTTAACTCTCGCTGACTTAACAACAAGCAGAGTTCAACGAGTTAAAAACTGGAGCTAAAATTGCTCGCTGAGTGCGCGAATAGGGTTTAGCAGGTAAATTTAACTCCTTTAACTCTCTGCCCATTCCTCTCCGTTCTCTTTCCATGCAGGTGCTAAAAGCAGTGATCAACAGCAAACTATCGCCAAGCATCTGCTGCTGCCTTGTCATGAATGAAGTTCAGTGGCTGAAGTTTTCTTTTTAATTACAGTAATATTAGTCTGACATGCTGGTTGGAGACTATATATTTTCCTTTATTCCATATTTGCAGTTTTACTGTCAACAAAAGACAGTCTAGAAGACACGCAAACTACCGTAAGACCGTCGCGGAGTTTTGATAGGATATGTTTTTACAGCCACAGATTAGACGTGGAACAGTTAGTCTTTAGTAAACTAAAAACGTTAAGGAAGGGTCTACGAGTTGAAGCGTACCAAGAGGTGAAGAGTTGAATAGTAACCCAAGAGTACATAATGATAAGCAAAACTCAACATAAGATGCATACAAACTTTGCTGTGTCATTAACACTATACGCAAGGCGCTGTGTCACGCTAGTATGTGGTACAGTTGTCAAGAAAGAATGAAGCTTAAAGACTTATATCAAGAGTACATAATATAAGAGTGTGCCACTAGGCACACTCTATGTTATCAGAGCAAAAACTATGCTCTGCTCACTAACGGCCCACCCCCCCCCCGCAAATCAGACCCTAGTGACCCCCCCGCAAATCAGTACCTAGTCGAAACGGGGGTACGCTCACTCGCTCTATGTATGTTTATGTGCTTAAGCTTGAAAACTCAAGCAGTGCGTGAGCGAATTTTGTGCCTGCTTCGAGCTTTAGAACACAAACATAGCGCACAAAATACTTTAAAGTGAAGGGTCTAATTTGCGGGGAGGGGAGGTGGGCCGTTAGCGAGCAGAGCATAGTTTTTGTTCTGATAACAGAGAGTGTGGCTAGTGGCACACTCTTATATTAACTGTGAAAATTATAGAAGAAAAGTATAAGGAAAAATCTATTGAAAGTTTAAGGACACATTAAGATTTGTACCATTACTTCATGTTCTATACAATTACAATTCACATAGTCAGTTGAATTCAAATGGATCGTCGATGATTTTTCGACAACAGGGCTTGTTATCAGTGCTTTGTTAAATACTGCGCAAGAATCAGTGAACTAATTTACGTTTTTCTGTAAGATGGCATCAAAGGACATAAAATTGATTGTGCCCGGTTGGACGCAATACATGCGCAGGAGGCAGAATTTCGGGTGGGGGGCTGAACCGGCGTCCCAAGACAGTTGAAAACTGAATTTTTCCAGTTTTGCGGATTCTGGGGGTGGTGAGCTGCAGGCCTGGGGGATATGACCCCTCCAATCATATGTTGTTTATCTGCTTTCTTAACCTCAGTCTGGAGGAACTGGAAAACCTAGAATTGGAAACCTTTGCACTAGGTTGAATATCGTTTTGCCAGAGCTTGTTTGGAAAAAATCAAGCACCTGTCGGATAAACTAATCCATTTCTGAAGGAAACAGTACTGCACTTAAGAAAGAATATGTGTATTTCACGCCGTGTTATAAAAATTCTGAAATTAAAAATGTTAAAATCACAAAAGCTATTACGTTTTGAAATTTTTCTTGTCGAAATTTACTTGAGAACAAGACAGCTGCTAGTAGCGAGTTGTTTTGCAATAGACGTAGTTTGATGAAACGGACACAACAGAATACACCTGTATCTAACCACACCTGCCGATCTACATACTAGATATGCAACTTCAGTGGGATTTGGTTCATGAATAAAAAAGTTACTGTTCTTACAATTTCTATTCGAATTAGCCTAAAACCGAAACCAAAACAGCATTTTTCGCTTCAGACAACGATAACTTACCCAAATCAAATTCGTTCGATTTATCCTCACGGAAACGTTCTCATGCGGTAGCTAAATGCAATATCTAAGTCTTGTAGTAGAGATTTTTCAAGATTTTCTTTCTAACTTTTACAGTAATCGTTTCTGTGAAGCAACCCCAAAAATTTGTCTAAATGTGACATTTTTCGAAAATTTTCGAACTTTAGAAATACACACAATCTACATCAATCGATAGCTTTTTAATTCTAAAAACCGTCTCTTCTTGTCACAAAAGTTCATTTTGCAGCTGTTTAATGTTATCGGCCAAAAACCGTATATCCGTGACTTTTCAATTTGGGTGTTTTGGGCATTGGGGGTTTTCTCTCAGAAAGGATTACTACAAAAGTTCTGAAAAGCTACAACTTAAATAGGATCAAAACATTTCTGTCTCCAATTTTTTCGAAAAGTTGCCTAGGGGTTGCTTAGACTTTTCGACACCGAAATGAAATGCATTTTTGATACGACACTACTTTAGTTCAAAATACTCTTACAGCCTCCATAGTCGTAAATGCACAGACACTCGTCGATCTGCGTAGACGCGTTTCGCCGCCGTTTTAGCGACTTGACATCTGTTGTAAGGAATTCGCTCTCACAAACGCAAACCGGCGCTATACTTTGCATGTCGATGCAAGTCTACGAGTGACTAGTCGCAGCTGCAGCTACGAGATCACGACTAGAATTTTTAGAGCAACCGGCATACATAGTTCGAGAAAGCTGTCTAGCATTTGTAAACTCTGAAGCGAGGCTTAGCAACTTTACTTCATGCACGTCTTAGTAAAACGACTGGCTTGTTGAGATCAGTACTTCGGCCCCTCGGTCCGGTCCAGCCGGCCGGGCCGGGCAGACAATTTCTTAACTGCGGGCCGGAACGGGTCCGATAGACTCCCGAAAATGTGTTGAAATCACTATAAGCTTCATTAGTTTACAGCAAAACTTAACATTTTGTGGCATAGTTTAACGTTTCCGTCATGCAGTCATGCCTTTGAAATAATGTGTTAGTAAAGTTTTGAAAAAAATTGCATTTGGCGGGCTGAGCCGGGCCGACAGCATCCGGCCCGAGCTCATGTTCACTGGCTTGTAAAGTTGTAATCGCATAAGCAAACTGTCAAACGAATCTGCCAAAGTACTTGAGCGTAATTGACTCGCACAGATTCTGTAACATTTTGCTTATAATCTTGCTTTTGCTGTCGTAGCACCAAGCACGAATAATAATAATAATGCAATTTAGACGGAAACCCAGTGCAGACTGTCTGAAGAATTTCCCCGAGTCCGCGCCTGGGGGTCTGGGAAAGCCGTCCAGTTCTGGCTCCAGACTGTGTCTGAAATTTTAGACCCGGTTCCAACTTTGCCCCTCTACTATCAATTAAATGTGAGTGTAGATGCAATTTTGAGTGCAATTTCAAAGCTATTAAAGCAACCTCTCCTCTGCCCATGTTGCTTATCACCACTATCATCATTAAACGCTGAAAACTGTTGATATTGGTTACTATCTAAACTATTTCACTTGCTTTAAGTCTAAAAAATTTAGCCAGTATCAGCAAGGTTTGATAAGTACAGGTTAGCAATTGCCGCTGAAGTACTAATGCCCAAATTAAAATGATTGATATTAGCCAGCAATATTAGATAACTGTTATCTAATTGTCGAGATTTTCTATCAGTCCCGAAATAATAGCTAACTGATATCTTTTATAGGTATCTGATAACTGTTATCTATTTTTCTTGAATGACAATAGTGATTATCAAAAAACAGATAACAGCTAGGAAATTTTTTTACAGTGGACAAGCAACCAGCTTAGTTCTGATTCTTTGATAAAGCTGTGCCATATTAATCAAATCTATTGCTTTCGATCACATCCGATTTAAACAATGTTATACCTTATTTTGCAGTCCTATAAGTTATTGACGTTGGAACCTCTTAGAGAATGAAATGAAAGTGCTGAGTGAGCTTGATGAAAATTTTTCTATTCATCAACAAGTATGGGGGAAAGAGTAATTGTGCCAAATTAATACCACTTTATTCGGAATTTACAGTATGTTCAAACATCATCAAGTATTTTTACTGGGTTAGGTACTACGATTTTCCACCATCTAATAGTGTACCACATTCTTTCGTTTAAGGTAAAACCTAAACTATGAGTGGTGTTGACATACATGCATTTGGAGATTCCGTGTCAGACGGTCGAAAAAGACATTTCTGGCGCTTGATCTTGGTGATAAGCCTTATCATCTGTTTAGTTCTGTGCAGTGGAAACATCAAATCGTTTCGGGAACACAACATCGGCTACTCATATAGTACCATCTCAAATCAGAGTATCGCACTTCCTGACATTACCATTTGCCATTCGATTCCGTTGAATGTGACCAAAATGCAAATCGATCGACTAAATGACAGTGTAATAGAGAGGATAATCGCTTTTTTCCCAGACTACTCACCCAGAAGCAAAGCTTTGGCTAACGAAAGCGAAGTAGAGAGTTTGGTCCAGAATCTGTCTCTGAAGCAACAATCGGATCTGCTTTTCCATTATGCCCTATTAGATAGCCAGAGTACGATTGCCTACTGCATGTTTGGAGATCGAATTAACTGCAACAATTCCACGAAAATGTTTCTGCATACGCTGTTCGGGTCTTGCCTTACGATGAGAACATTGGGAAATTGGGTACAGTCTAGAGTGGATACGAAGAATGGGCTGGTGATGAGTTTGAGGGTACCTCCTGTACGGGAAAAGGAGGCCTTTAATGAGTACAGTTTTGGCGTTTACGATATGGGATTCAAGTTGGAAATCATGTACAATTACTCCTATCCAACGTTTGAGCCCATCTACATCTCTCCAGGATACTTCACAAAGATTGCCCTAAATGCCAAACAAATAGTCCGTTTGCAGGGACGTGTGGTAAAATGCAATGATTCCCGTGGGAATGTGAGTGTCCAGCACTGCAGAAACATTTGCAGCACAAGTGGTGCTGGTTGCGCGCTGTACGGTTTCCAGAATCAGACAAACTTTTGCAATCTATTCTTCAGCGAGAAACGTAAGGGAGAAAATCAGAAGAGCACTAGAAAATCTGCAGGAAAAAGACAGAAGCGTATGGTATATGGAAGATTCGAGCAAGACGACAGATGCTGGGAGGCCTGCAAGCTGCCCTCTTGCCAAGAATGGACATTCTCACCAACCGTCAGCTTTGCACCAGTCAATTTGCAATTTGACGGTTTGAAGGTAAATTGTGACCGATTATCTGATAAAAAAGGAGGACTGCAATCCCGATTTCTAAGCAGGGCGGTTGTTTTTGCATGCAATTTCTATTTATATTCCATAGTCAACAATCGCACTAGACTATAAACTATTGTATTTTTGAACATATAAAATACAAACTATCATATAATGTTGCAAGCTTAAATAACGAAAGTTACGTTTACTAAAATAAGATTTGGCTGCGAAACTGCTTTTCGAAGAGAATTAAAGCACAAGGAAAAAACAGAAAACAGTTTTAATACAGGTTGCAATACGGTTCTTGTTTATCTTAAAACTAAACCAAGATTTGTTTAGAATGAAAGCCATGCGAGCAGGTCCGATTTAGACAATTATGCCAGCGTCCTCATTCTCCATTCACTGATTGGCTATTATCAAGAAACCGTGAGCGATGCGGCATCAATTGCTGATCTGCTATCGCTGCTTGGAGGTCAGCTGGGACTCTGGATGGGATTCTCAGTGATAACAGTAGTTCAGCTGATAGTTTGGATTGCCGACACTTGCCTGAAGAAAAAGCCATAAACCACGACTTTACAACAAAACATTATACATTGTACCAGATGCCACGATAAATGTGGTGTCATCTCAAGGCACTACCTAAGCTACAACAGTTAAACTTCATCAGACATCTATGCCTAAATTTATGTTTAAGGGAAAGCAAAACCTAATGAAAGTAAAATTTCAAAGGAAGAAAGCAGAAACAAACGAGGGCTGTTCTTCTGGTGCAAATTAGTAACGAAACTGTTACATTTTAATGAGCTGACATGTAACAACAATACACGCGGGACAAATCCCGTATTTTTGAAATTGTAATTTATGAATTCCATTTCAGTATGCTCCTTCTAAGAAAGCTAGGGGGTCACCAGCCATATTCTCTTTGGCAATTTGAATGCATGAGATAAATTCCCCTGACCTTTCTGTGTGTTGGGGAATATTTGTTACATCCTTGTCATCCTCAGGCCGCTCAGCTGCGCACCAACTGGCAGTCTGCATTCTCTACCAAACATCAGCAGGTGACAATTTGGTTGATGAATGCTGACTTGCTCTGTACGCAGACATTGCATAGGGTAACACCGCATCCAAATTTCTCGCATTACCCTGCTGGATAGACTGCAGCAATTGCTGCAACGTACTGTTCATTCTTTCAACTTGACCTTGTGACTGAGGACGCCGAAACTAACCTCAGAAACGGGGGCACACCAGGAGTGTAGACAAGCTTTCGAAGAGCTTGTTTTCAAATTTTCTTCCTTGGTCAGTTCTTATTCGACGAGGTACTTCAGACCGCAGGACAAACGTCTTCACAAACTCGTCGGCTACGGTAGCCGAATCTTTAGAGCATGGAACCGTTGTGGGATATAAAGGACCGATCAGGTACAGCATCACCTCTTTAAGAAAAGCAGTAACCTCCATTTGAGTCATAGGGGCTTTATTCCTGGGTCCTGCTTTGTGAAGAAAAAACTAGCAAGTGGACAGCACAACTACTTTATTTACACACTAACTCCATAAGCTGACGCTTCAAAATAAAACATGCCTAAATCGTATCAACAAAATCTAGATAAAACCAGATAGCTTCAGCTTAATGTCAACAAAAACCAGTTAAAGCCAGATATATAAGTCTTCTATCAATTCAATGTCAACAAAAACCAGAAAAAACCGAATTAGCCAAACTCAATGTAAACTAGAATGACCAGCATCAACCAGTAAACAAATGTCATGTCATCTCAGCCGCGCATAATGTAAACAATGAAGGCTTTTCCGGAAATTCCCGACACTCCGGCGGGGAAAATTGAAATGTCAATGATACGGTGGGGTTGGTATGCGTCCACGCAAGTAAGGTGGATCCTTCATTAATGGTCATTCAGCCTGGGGATATATCTTGTCCACAACAGTAAAAGAAACCCTCTCTACGAGAGGGAGTCTTTTGGCCCAATGTCGAATCATCTGCCAGGTGCCATTAGGCGTTAAATGAAAACCGTCTTTGTCAGTTAGGCAAGGATCGATAACCTTTTGGGGACCATGCACAAAAGGTGGGTCCACAGTGAACCAATCCACATAGGGGACTCGCATGTGATCAATTACATGTTCAACGAGAAAAGAGTTAAACCCATAGACACCTTGAACACCAGGCAACGGCATGGGGCCACAAACTAAAATCGCTGGGGTACGCCGCAGCTTCCGAATAAGTCTAATCAGACTTCGAAGATCAGAGCACTCATCAGTTCAAATTGCAGTAGATCTCCGCGCAACATTGACACCACCACTAATTATCATAATCCCATAGTCTCCAAGAGGCTTGGTTCTAGCCATCGATAGAAACTACGAAAATTTTCCACCCGAAATAACCTCACGGAAACCACCTTCAATATGTTTCAGATAACGCGGAACAGAATCCGCCAACAATAATACAGTTCCGGGAAAAGGATATGAGTATAGATCGACAACGCGGAACTGCAGTAAATTCTTCACCAACCACCGAGGAGTGGGCAGACCCTGGACCAAATCACACAAAAGTTTGCCGTACATATTTCGGCTTCGATGTTCCGTCTGAGGGGTTCGCTGGGCATGCGATAAACCACCACCACATGACCAAACGTTTTCCTTTCTCCTAGAACGGACAACAAATTTGGAAGGTAAGGCAGTCCTGGCAGCAACATCAGCCAAAGTTGATCCCATGCAGTCCTCAATGGAATGTCTGGGCGGATAAGCTGATCAACAATAATACCCAGGTACAATTCTTTGGCATTCACGATCCAAATAGCCGAAATGAAACATCCTATGGTTTCCGCCCAAGTGGAACAGTCTGCGCTTTCACAGCCGGATTTGACAAAGTCACTGGAAACAAAAATGACCACCATCAACCAGTAGACAAATGTCACGCCATCTCAGCCGCGCATAATGTAAACAATGAAGGGTTTTCGGGAAATTCCCGACACCTTGCTTTGTTCACATTGATATGTCTCTTGCCCGGTTGAATAACGATGGAAAAATTGTATTGGGCCAATTCATCTCTCCCTCTGCCCAACTGGCCTTCCAGATCCCTGAATCTATCCAGCCATCGTAGAGCCGAATGATTCGTTCTTAAGTCAAACTTTCTTCCATAGGATAGTGACGAAAGGGCTTCAGAAAGTAGACAGCTGCCAACAACTCTTTCCTTGTCATGCAGTATCGTCTTTCAGTCTTGGACAGGGTCCTGCTTCCGTAAGCAATGGTCCGTTCAACACCGTTTTGTATCTGACTCAGTTCTGCACCAAAACAGATCTGAAGCATTAGTGTCTGGTACAAATTTAGCTCCGGGATCATTTACTGGAAATGGCAATACAGACTCACTAAAAAGCTTGTGGTTTAATCAGTCAAACGCAGTTTGTTCCTTTTCTCCCGAAAGAAAGCTTTCACCTTTTGTCAAAAGTCGATTAAGCGGTTCACAGATTTCTGCAAAATCTTTGATGAACAGATTTCACATATTTCTACAAAATCCCGTAAAAAAAAGGTCGACGGTATTGGTTGTAGCTGGCCAAGTCTTTACCTTGATATCTTTGTCTGGATCACGTTATGGAAATTTGGTTAAAAGAGTAAAGATTGCTAAGTTCGTGTGAGTGTGTGATTTTGAAGTTAAAAGAAAAACTCAAACAAAACTGAATTTATTTTGAAGACAACGCAATTTGACAGGAACAAAATACAAAATATGACCGTGTACATTTATAATAATCAAAAACAAAATTAATCCCAACCCATCAACCAACCTCTAACCTTTACTTCGAATCCAAGGCTTCGGCTTCTTCAATTTGAGTGTTGAATTTTGGTTCAATCGAAAGTGACCGAAAATGACGAAAATTCCCTCACTTAAATACTGTCAAAACTAATTTGCATATTACGAAAATGCCGAATTTCTAATTTGCATATTTGTTCCGAAGTTCGTATAGTTTTCAAACAAGGAAATTTCCACAAAATACCCCCTCTTTTGAAAGCGCGCGCCCTCGCCGCGGTCCATACAGTTAGTAGAATAAAATTTCAGTTACTTAGCTAACCTACCTACTAGTAAATAATAAAACAACATTAGTACACGAACAAAAACCTAAAACAGCATCTCGCACACGCGGACTCCTGCCCGAAAGCCGACAACACAACACATTACATGACTTATCGGGTACGTGTAAAAATACACCGGAACCTCCGGGACAGACAAAATACGGAATAACATATATACAAGGAAAGAAAACAAGGGCCACAACGAGGACGCACCCTCACAAAAAAGAGACTGAAGTTTTGAACAAAAATATCCTGAATTTCGGAACAAACATTCCGGAACCTACGATAACAGCAAATTTGTCCTGAACAATGAATAAATACTGGTATATAATTACGAATATCAGTTACAATACAAAAAATGGGAGACAGAAACAATTTCTATGAATTAGAAAAAAAATAACTGCGATACAAAAATCGCAACTATTACAACAGTAAGTATACTGATATAGTGAAATTTCAATGGGGGATTGGTCGATGAGGAACTGGTGTGCCAAACCCAGGGCTATGAAGCTCAGTCAAATGACTAAGAAAGTCCAAACCAAGAGGTTCCACCCATAAAGTCCAACACTAACGGAGGATTAGGATCAGCGGCAGCAATTATAGGCTACCAAACCAAAAAAACCACAGGTTCAATCAGATTGACTATTCGCCGCCGGAAAAAGGTCACCCGGGTTGACCCTAACCCTCACAGCAGACCAGCCAGTCCGAACCGAAACCTTCACAGGGCATACCAAATCAGTCACCTCCGCTAGCCGGAACAAAATAGTTGGAAACAAAACCTCCGCCGGACAGACCGCGGCCGAAACCTCTGGCAGCAGAGCAGGCGCCTCAACCTCCGGTGACCAGACCACGCCCAGACCAGCCTGACCGTGCCAGGAACCTCCGACAACCAGATCACGCCTAGAACCTCCGCCAACTTGACCGTGCCAAGAACCTCCGACAACCTGTCAGTGCCAGAACCTCCGCTAACCAAATCACGCCTGGACCCTCCAAACACCAGCACTAACTTCAACAGCCCCAATGCCACCCGTGAATCCTTCCCGACTCCAACCCGACACCTTCGAACGCGCCATGGTCGACTGACTTGATCAAGAACCATCTGCACCAGAGCCAATCAAATGACGGGAGGCACACCAGTTCCAGGGGGGATGGGCGGGAACTAGAACACACAAAACAAACATAAGAGTATCAAACAGTTAGCAAAAACAAAAAGAAACCGCATAATACTAAACAGATTCTACTTTCGAATTTTAGGAGGGAAACGGCCAGGGCTTCCTGCCCCAGGAATCCTAATCCCAGGGGGAGAAGCACCGGCAGTTTCCTATCAAAAGAAAACTATGTGAATGTTCAACTTTCAAATAATAAATTTCATTTTAAATCTAATGCAGAGGAAAAACTATAAGATTAAACGTTTACAACCTGGTTTAATGGGAATCTGTTGGAACAGGCGGTGGTCTCCACAGCCAAGGCCGGATTCCCAAAGGCGTCTTCGGCCGACAGAAGCTCCAGGATCATCCAGCCATGGTTTGAATTCCACCGACTGAACCAGCAGATCCCCTGCGAACACATCTTGGAACCCTTCTAAAATCAACTGAAAATAATACAAATGTAAAGTGCAATGTACAAACAATTTTAAAGGTGCAAAAACTTTCATCATTTTAGAACGGAAAATGGAAAAAACGGAAAGGAATTACCCCCTCTTTTAAAATGGAAAATCTTTGAAAAAATTTGATCAGAAGCCTTAGCCTGACTTGACCATGGGTCAACTGGTCAAGCCAGGCTACCAAGATTAGAGGTTGGTCGACCCCATTAAGAGTTCAAAACTTCAAAATCTACTCATATGTACACGGTCGCCAGTTTTATGGAAATTTGGTTAAAAGAGTAAAGATTGCTAAGTTCGTGTGAGTGTGTGATTTTGAAGTTAAAAGAAAAACTCAAACAAAACTGAATTTATTTTGAAGACAACGCAATTTGACAGGAACAAAATACAAAATATGACCGTGTACATTTATAATAATCAAAAACAAAATTAATCCCAACCCATCAACCAACCTCTAACCTTTACTTCGAATCCAAGGCTTCGGCTTCTTCAATTTGAGTGTTGAATTTTGGTTCAATCGAAAGTGACCGAAAATGACGAAAATTCCCTCACTTAAATACTGTCAAAACTAATTTGCATATTACGAAAATGCCGAATTTCTAATTTGCATATTTGTTCCGAAGTTCGTATAGTTTTCAAACAAGGAAATTTCCACAAAATACCCCCTCTTTTGAAAGCGCGCGCCCTCGCCGCGGTCCATACAGTTAGTAGAATAAAATTTCAGTTACTTAGCTAACCTACCTACTAGTAAATAATAAAACAACATTAGTACACGAACAAAAACCTAAAACAGCATCTCGCACACGCGGACTCCTGCCCGAAAGCCGACAACACAACACATTACATGACTTATCGGGTACGTGTAAAAATACACCGGAACCTCCGTTGCCTCGTTGCCGGACAGTTCGTCAGACCAAAAGGCATTCGATCAAATTAGTATAGGCCTCGTTACAGAGGCATTTTCTCTAGAGTCTGGGTCTATCTGCAAGAGGGCCATTTTTCAATTCATCGGACAGATTCTTGTGTACGCGGAAAGCATCTCATTGAAGGGTAAATCGAAGCCACAACTTTGCTTCATCATCGCGCCATCAATTGATCTGGGCCCCGTTTCACGAAGCGCTTATAGCGCTATAAGCTTATAAAAAGTGTCAATTTTACAAGCTTATAAATTTTACCGTTTCACGAAAGTCTTGTAAGTTTAGATTTCTTATAAGTTTCATGAGCAGGAAGGACCGCTTATAAAGCGCTTGTAACTGAAAATCCTTCATATTTTCACTGCTCAGCATAAGCTAATGGGCACAATACATGCTCCACTTTGACTTTTAAGTTCCCCCAAACGTCTGAACTAAATAAATTTGAATTATATAAAATAAATAAATTAGTTGATCTATGAAAGTATTAGATTAATAGTATTAAAGCATATCGATTAACAACTGATGAAATTAACCTAACCGTTTGGTTTTAGCAGTTTACTTCTAATTTTTAATAATCGATCCAACGTAAATATTGTTGATTAAGTCTGTCAAGTCGTAGATTATTTGTACACCAATAACGACAAATATTTGAAAACTAAATTTTATTCTCAAATTCATGCTTTGTTTTCAGTCTTAATAACAAAGAAATCTTGTAAATGCGTAGAAATAGTTACAAATTTGCAACTATAGGCGCTTATAAGTCCAAAACTTATAAGCGAGTTATAAGAGTTTTGTGCAACACTTTACAAGATCTTATAAACCGCTCATAAACCGCTTATAAATTTCCGCTTATAGCCTAATAGTAAGCGACTTTATAAGAATGTTAGTGAAACGGGGGCCTGGCGTGCATCGTGCATCGTTGAACTTCTGTAGCCATTCTGACCAAGATTTATTGTGTCATATTTGAGTATTTCGGCTAACGGCTAAAATCAAGATCCGCTGCAGCTCCTTCGTACATTATTAAACAAAAAAGAAACTTAGCAGCCCCAATAAAGAAGCTGCTACACTTTAATGAGCTGAGCTTTAATTGGCTGCGTAGCAGGTCTACGCTTTCCTAAAATCGTTCTCTTAGCAGAAACACACTTCGCACAAAATATTGCTTGTTTCTTATTGAAGTTGGGTAATTCTCATTACAGTAGAGTGGCAGCTACTGTAAGTAACCCAAGAGCAGTTGCATGTCAAGAGTAGCATCCATGTCTGAGTAATCCACCCGTAATTATACCAATGCACATACATAGTCTAGGCTCACCTTGGATATGATTCGCCCCTGTAGCTAATGAAATGCAATTAATAAACTGCAATCAATTTCAAACATACGGGAATTTGTCCCGCTTGTATTGTTGTTACATGTCATGAAAGAAATGAAATTGTCACTTCTACACCTGTGACCCGAAAAACTCGGGCCTCGGATGGGATTCGAACCCACGACTTTCGGATGAACGGTCCGACGCTCTGCCAACTGAGCTACTGAGGTTACAGTCGCACCAAGCTAGAAGGAGTTCGTATCCAAACTGAAGTGACAATGAATTAATAATGCGTTTTACAACACGTACAAACACATGATCCAGGGAGAGGTACACACTGGTGTCCTCAAGCTCACTGGGTGTGAAAGTCAGATGTAATGTAAGAGATGCAATTGTCACTTCAGCACCTGAGACTCGAAAACCTCGAAAAATAATTAGTCTCTAAATGACTTACTTGCTGGTGCTGGTATCGTTTACCGTATCTTGAAGACTCACTTTATAGCAAATAATCCCAATGACCTGAAATATCGCTTAACGACCTTACTAGTGTTACTCGTGCTGATAATACTTTTAATCGTATATCAAAATTATTTTGACCAAAATTCCATATTTGACAAAAAATTGTTATGCTGTTTTTCAATTTTAACTGCTTTTCAATTTTTTAGTCATTAATAATATAAGTAGATTGAATCCAGAATAGAAACTGCAAAAAATAAAAAGTTTAAATTTTTAACTTTTAAGCTCGAACCAGACTGGTTTCGGTGAGCGGACAGCCTGCTGATATATCTACTGCGCCGAAAAATCGAGATTTAACAGAAAATGCCATTTCTTTATTTTAATGTCATTTATTCATGCATATTTAATGACTGTGGATATCTGGCAACTTAAAGTAATCCACAATAGCAATATTCAGACATATTCCAGGCGTGAAGAGTGCCGGGGGGAGTAAAATTTACGAATGGGGGGTAGTATAAATACAATAACGTTATTCGTCCCACGTTATTCGTCCCAACCGCAATTTCCAAAACGTCTGTAAACATATATGGAAATAAATATCTCCGCCCCACCCGTTTTCGTCCTTCCCCAAGCAGTTTGTTCCACTATTTTACGATAACAAAGTCAACATTCTTTTTGGTCACTGCTGCGCTTTTGTATTGGCAAGCCAGCAGATAGCTAAGCAGCAATTACGGTGATCGTTAAATGCTGAAGGAAATTTATGTTTTAAAGAAGGTTTTCTCAAACTTCGAGTAATATTATATTTTTAAATTTGGCGTACGAATTGACCAGAACCTATTGCAGGGTCATTTTAATAGTTTTCTGTTTGAGTCAAAAACAACTGAGATATCGCTTGTTGAATTTTGAAAAATGGCATCAATGTGCGTTTTTAGTAGTTTTCTCTCGACATGCTCAACAGTAACTAAAATGCTGAAAAATGACCCTCGCAAAGATATTCCTGTCTCCGCATGTAAAATTTCAGGTCTCTAAGTTAATTTAATCGAAAGTGATCCTTGTTCAAACTTTTATTTTAATTTTTGCAATTTGTGAGTTACCGTCCAACCTTGAAAGCTACATTTTCTAGGAATATGCAAGTTTTTGGTTATTTAATGCCTTGAAGAGGTCAAATATAAAGGTTACCATTACAAATTTTTCAGTCTGCACCGTTGCGGTAAACGATACCACCACCTTAAAGAAATCCTACTACAAAACCTTATGATATTTTACTTAGATGTTTGTTAAAAACACGTATACAAAAAGCCTAGCTCTTTGGTGCTTTAAACAATCTTCGCTGAAAACTTCATGAAAGAATTAAGATTTCCGGTTTTGGAACTGTCAAATTACGGAAGCAAAGTACATACATTGTACATTGTACATACATTCAAATATGAGTAATTACACTGAACAGAAATAAACACTTTAGAAATAAGAAATCCGCACGTGCTGTGTAATGGGTGGGTGTTTTGGTGTGTTTGATTTGTAAATTTAGGAGTGTGTATTTGTTAGAAATGTTAGGTGTGAAATTCATGTGAGTAAGATTTGTCCTTAAACTAGTTCTTTATAACGTGTTTTTATTTAGACGCTAGGCGGCGCTGTCCTCTAGCAAAACTAGATAGGAACCTTCATCCAATCAGAACTTTCCAGGCTTCTCGCAAAAATCAATACTCGGCTCTGATTGGCTACTTAGGGGGGTGGTCTGACGCAAGAACAGAAAGTAGTCAGTCTAAAAGTTTTCTTTCTTAGGGAGTAGTTGGATTTTAGCGCTGAGTCATTCATATACGAATTTTCACGTTATCATTTCCCCTTGAACTGTGTTTCTTTATAACTGTCCCTGTTTCGCTAGGAGCCCTGGTGTTCTTGTCTATTCCTATTGTTTTCTTTCTGTACTGTCCTGACTTCCCCGCTATTATATCTAACCGTCCCCTGGTTTAGGTCGTTCCGGCCAAACCTTCCCATACTTATATTATTTATGTGACTCTGGTTTTTGTTGAAATTTATGGTCGTCAATATTTCTCTCTTATTTCCTGTTGAGTAAATTAGTAAGTTGTCAAGTGTTTGTCCTAAATATTTGTCCGATAAGTTGTGTTGATAATTTCTTTTAGAGTTCAGTGAAAGTAATTTGGACATTTTGTGAAAATATTTTAGCTAGGCTTTAAAATTAAAGATGGTCTCCAAACATTTGTAGATAAGGTCTTAGCATTTATTGTTCGGTAGGCAGTTAGGTGTTAGAAAAATCTGGCAGTCTGGGACTAGGTTGAGCGTAATTTTGTGTGAATTGTCTTGTATATTTTCTGAGTTAGGGCCACTGTTGTTCCAGAGTTTAGGCGAGGTTGTTGCTACAGGTCGACTGGAACAACATCTCCTCAGGTTCTGCCGTTTCCTTGTGCGCAGTACCCACCTCGTAGTGCTTAGTAGTCAGGTCTCCTTCTACTAGCATTACATTAGGCTGCCAGTTCCGACCTCTAGGTTCTTTTCGAAAAATTTTCCTCGTTTTCCTGCTATTTTCTGGTGTTTTTATACGTATTGTGGTGAATAATTTTGTGATTTCTGTACGTATCCTGTGATTGTCTGGGGTTGTATTTGTATTATTGTCGGGGGTACGTTTGTGGTTTTGGTGATTATTGTGTATTTTATGTGGGTTCATTGCGCCTATTGCCTGCGCTCTGACCCAATTTACGTTTTGTTCTATTACATTTGTGTGGGTTTTTGGGCTTTTTCTGTATTTTGTAGCGCCCTTTTGCGCAGTTTATTTTTCTAATCAGGGTGTTTTGTGTAATTTTCCTGTGTAGTTTTCTTGTTATACTGCTTCTAACTAGCCATTTTATTACTAGTTGTTTCACTTATTTTAACCTGGTACAAATTTTGTCTGTATAATTTGCTAACCCCCTTATTTTTAGGTTTAACTATAACATTTTTTCTAGAGACCCGTATCATTACTCGACGTAAGATACTTTATCCTTTTCATACGTATATATCTTGTCCTTGGCTCTTTTGATCTCAAGTATTCCTAAATATGCCGAAACCGACCGAAAATTCTGAGGACCCTACCAAAAAGGGAACGTCGTCTGGGGAACTCAGACGAGAACATCTAAAAGGGTTCAAGGGCATGAAACCCTTTCAAGGACCGAAAAGCAGCATAAAGCTTTCAAGCTGGTTGGCTAATTTCGAGGCTACAGTGAAGGTTTATGAGGTCCCCTCAACCTTCAAGTACAGGATTCTCTGGACGCTGCTCGACGAAAAGGTTAAGGAGGCAATGAGCCCTTGCCCTCCGGATAACTTCGACAGTTTGGTGGCCTTATTGCGGCAGCTCTATGAACCATTCTCTGTCACAACGGAACAATGTGCGGAGCAGTTCTATGGACGTTATCAGCAGACCAACGAACAGGCGCATGATTTCGTGGCTGCCTTACGCGTTTTAACCGTGAAGGCATTCCCCCACGAACCGGTCATGTACAGGGAAAAGAAACTGGTTGCCCAGTTTCGACGTGGGCTCCGACCAGAGTTGCGAGCCAGGCTGGCGGCTTCTTTAGCCGAAGTCCAGTTTTGGCCACATGTCCGGGAAAACGATCTGATCACGAGGGCATTGCATATAGTGGAAACAGTCCAGGGTGAAATGGAAAAGGAACAGCCAGCAGTAGCCTATGCAGCCCAAGCGGGGACCCAGGAATGCTGTGCTGTGAACCAGGGCCGCGTTCCGTCCCAATATCCACGACAAGGCCCACAGGCTCAGCCCAGTGAGCGGCCAAAGGACCCCGCCCCCCCCCCAAAAACAAAAACCCGGCGCCGGGCGGACCCCCCCCCTCCCCCCCCCCGCCCCCCCCTTGTAATATTGTGATGTATCATTTCATTCTACAAATACAAAAACCCCCCCCCACAAAAAACCCCTTTTAAACCCCGTGGGTTTTTTAGAAGAGATTTACAGAGTGATTTGGCTGACAACGAGGACCCCACCGTGTGTGCTGTACAGTCAGACAAGTCATGGGATACAGAAGAGCCACCTGCTCTGTCTGACCGAGGACTGCAAGCATTTAACGATATGCATTATTCTGCTGACGAGATGACACCTCAGCCTATGCCGTCATGGGAGGAACGACAGCAGTTTATTGATGAAAATGTTGATTTCGACTCTATGGTTCTGGATGATGTGGGGAAAGCGAAGCTACGGGACCTACTCGTGGAATTTTACGACGTAGTAGCTCGCCCTGGTAACCCGGGTCGAACTAAAGTCGACCAACACGTCATCGATACTGGCAAGGACGGCCCAGTAAAGGGCAGATCCTATCGGTATAACCCGAGGGATAAGGCAGAAATCGAAAAGCATATCAAGGCTATGCTCGAAGAGGGAGTTTGCTCCCCCTCCACTAGCCCTTGGTCCTCCCCATGTATCCTCGTCGGCAAGAAGGATGGTACGACAAGGTTGGTAATTGATTACAGGCGCCTTAATAAGATCACGAAGAAAGACGAGATCTTGGATCAACTCCAAGGTGCGGTCATATTTTCTACGATTGACCTGGCCGCCGGTTATTGGCAAGTGGAGGTCTATCCGGAGCATAGGGAAAAGACGGCTTTTGTGTCACATATGGGCCTTTTTCATATGAATGTCATGCCCTTTGGTCTCTGCAATGCGCCGGCGACCTTCCAGCGTATTATGGAAAAGGTCCTCACAGATCTCCCAGTCTATATCGATGATGTTTTGATTCCTTCCCCTGATCCTGATTCTCACCTGGTAATGCTGAGGTCGACCCTCCAGCGTCTCCGGGATAATGGACTGAGAATCAAGCTGAAGAAATGCTGTTTTGCCCGTGAAGCGGTCCCTTTCCTAGGCCATTGCGTGGGCCTTAATGGTATCAGTGTGGACCCAGACAAGGTTAAAGCGGTTTCTCAGCTCCCTCCTCCTACTGATGTGAAGGGTATTCGCGCTTTCTGGGTATGTGCGGATACATACTTTGTGTCTAATTACGCGAAAGTGGCCGCTCCACTGACCGACCTTCTTAAGAAAGGGGTCCCCTTTCTTTGGTCCGACGAATGCCAGCAAAGCTTCGAAGCATTGAAGCAGCATCTCACGACAGCTCCAGTGTTGGCATTCCCTGATTTCTCGAAAACCTTCTATGTGTCCACCGATGCCAGCAAGCGTGGTTTTGGAGCAGTCCTGGAGCAGCAGTTTTCGGTCCCACGAAGCTACGACAAACCGAATGGGCCTCGCGTGCTACGGGAAAGACCAGTAGCATATGCCAGTCGGACATTGACCCAGGGTGAGAAAGGCTATTCGGCAACCGAAATGGAAGCCTTCGCGGCCCTCTGGGGATGTCAAAAATTTCGGCACTATCTCTCATGCAAACAGTTTGTCCTGCGCACGGACCATATGGCTGTAAGGGATCTGCTGAACAACTTCAAGGCATTGGGATCAGGAAAATTGGCTAAGTTCGCGTCACGTATGCTGGAATTCGAATTCACGGTGGAATATCGTCCGGGCAGGGAAAACCATGTCCCGGATGCGCTGTCGCGTCTATGGCCAATTGAAGAACCGGTTGATAGCGAACAGGAAACACTGGAGGTTATGTATCCACCTGAGGTGTATGCCTTGACGGCTGCACCGCCGGGTCCACCAACGGTGCTCAGTTGGAAGCGGCAACTTCGCGATGAACCTGAATTTGCCGTCTTATTGGACTTTCTAGAACAGAAACGGCTGCCGGAAAACCAGCAGGAAGCATTGGTGTTGACGAAGCTGAGGTCTTCGTTTAATATCAAAGATGGGGTTCTCTACCGGGATTATCTAGATGAACGGGGTATGCGGCGAGGCTCATCGTTCCCTACGCTCGTGGTACCACGCGACGAACGCGAGAAGCTGCTCGAGGAGGTCCACACACATTTTACGACAGGTGGACACCGGGCCCATAAGGCGGCTTATGCTAGTTTGGCATCCAAGTATTGGTGGCCTCGCATGTCACAGGACTTGGCGGAATTTATTGCGCAGTGTAAACCCTGCGCTAAATTTAATCATGGGCCACGGCGTCATCAGGCGACAATGCAAAATACCGTCGTGGTCCGATATCCCTTGCAGGTGATAGCCATGGATGTCATGCATTTCACCCATCGGGAAACCAAACGAGGCAATACCTGTGTCCTGTGTATTGTCGACTACCTGACTCGGTATGCTGAAGCCTTTGCGATGCCAAATGAACGGGCCGAAACAACGGCTTACTGGTACCTCAATGGGTTTGTGGCCCGGTGGGGAGTCCCAGGTCGCGTGCTAACGGATCAGGGCCCTAATTTCATGTCAGCCTTCATGACGGCTCAAGTGGATGCGACTGGGTCGGAGCGCCTCCGGACCACAGCGTATCATCCGCAGACTAACGGGGTAGTGGAACGGTTTAACCGGACGCTACGAAGCCTGATTACCAAATATGTGGACCGATATCAGACGGATTGGGATGATTACCTACCTTGGGCCCTTTCCATCTATCGGGCCACGGTCCACAGCTCTACGCAGGAAACCCCGTATTTCCTGATGACCGGTCGGGATTACCGGTACCCCTTGGATAATTTCTTCCAGAACCACGGCGACGACCCTGTCGAGACATATGATGATGTCCGAAATCAGTTGTTGCCACATCTGGGTGAAGCTTGGAGGATAGCACGGGAAATGCTACAGGAAGCAGCGAATATCAACAAAGTCCGGTATGATAAGAAAGCCACGCCAGTAGAATACAAACCAGGGTCCCTGGTTATGTTGAACGTGGAGAACAAGAACGTGCCGGCTGGACTTAGCAAGAAGCTAAGACCGAAGTATGATGGCCCGTATCGGATCCTGGAAAAGATCTCGCTTACCAATTATCGCATTGGTCCGACCAACGGCTTGGGTGACCCATCCGTGGTTAATATAAATCGCTTGAAGCCATTTGGAGATGCGCCTGTCAAACTTCCTGTTGTTCAGCTTTAGGTTCCCTAAAGTTGATATAGTACGTCTAGGGTCTGAGCTTTTATATATATATATACTTATTAGAGATATCTCTACGTTACTGTTTGTTTGGTTTTTTTTACGGGCCCGTTATTATTAGCTAGGGTTTTATCTGCTTAAAGGTCTTTGGGTGTTGGCACTATATTTGTTACGTTTGTTACAACTTCTTTCCCCTGTGGGGGTGGGTCTAAATTATCTTAAGGGCCTTCTTTGAATCATTTTAGTTTCGTTCTTAAATTGGGGTTTTCGTTTTACACTTAATAGAATCCATTCTTTTATTTAATCCCTTATTATGTCCTTTTATTGGGGTCATAATGGCACTTCATTTTCTTTTATTCATTTCTAATCCTATTCCAATTTACCTAGGGGGTCTTGCTCTTTTCTATCTAAAAAGAAATTCCTATGATTTTGTGTCAAAAGGTCAAGAAGGCCATTCACTGGTTTCTTCCATAACAGTGCACGTGTTTCACGTGCGCTCGGATATATGTGTATATGTGGGCTTTTCCCTTTAGTATGTGTGTGGTTCTCTTTCCTGTAGGTAGGTTCGTAGTTAGGTTAGTAGGTAGTTCACCCATCTCTTTGTGTGTGTAGTTTCTTTCTCACTTTCTTTTGTTTTTCGTCATGCTTTCACCCTCTGATCGTTTTTGCACATTTTTATGAGTTCTAGCTTGGACCCTAGGTGCTGATATCCTTCTATGGTGGGATCCTCTTGGTTGCCAAAAGAACGGAAGGTCTTCTGTCTTAACCGGGGGGGAACCCTCGGCCAAAAGGGTGCTCTTGAAGGATTCTGCTTAAAATTCGTGGCGCTTCTTCTTGGTCTAATTTGCGATTTGCCTTGGATATAGGGTTACCGGGCGAGGACACCCTTGTCTGTCGTAACCGTCCATTCTTGCCTGGTGATGGGGTACACCTAGCCCTTTGGACCAGCATTGGATGGAGATTCTACTCTGGGTTGCCCAGGATGAACGTACGGAGTCCGATGACGTGTGGATGATACGGATCGCACTTTCGGTCGATGAAACAACGGCGTCTTCGCAGGTCTTTTGTCGGCAGTCGCAACTGGCGTTTTCGGCATTAAGGGCGGAAGGTGTCCACCCCTTTTATGGTGCTGAGGACCGTTGTCTGCCCTCGGAGCGTTCCAGCATGGTGTTCAGCACGTTTTGAACCGTACACATGCCAGTCCCTGTCATGACCGGTAACCGGTCATCTCCTTGGTCTTTGTATACCCGTTACGAGTATACAGTAAACATTCGTGCCCCATTTGTACGGTTCTTCTCCATCATGAAGCTACGGCGGTGGTTTCTTACCATGAATTCGGCGGACGTTTAACCTTCCACTATCGGCGGATGTTTAATCTGTTATTATTGGCGGCTGCGTTTCCCTTCCCCATTGGTTATCATTTACCCTTCCCTGTCTGGTCGTTCATTTCCCCTGGGCGACCTACTTGGACTATTTCCCCGGATGTGACATTTTTACCTAATTGGGACTTTACATGACTTTGACTTTACATGGATATGAATCTCTATTGCTCAATTTTGAACTACCTAATGATGATTTGCTCAATTTGGACATTCCCGATTTTTGACTGCCACATATGATTGCTCAATTATGAAGCCTCCCCTACTTTGACATTTTCTATTATGAAGATCCTCCCTATTATGACATTCAACCCGATGAAGACTTACTCAATATTTGGACTTCATACTTTATGCGAAATGGACGCTTTCCCTTTCCCCATAGCTATATCTTATCCCCAAAGAAGAACTTCTTGCCATTTTGTGAACTATTGTATTTTTGTATTACTGTTATATACATATTACTTGTCATAATAGTTTTATCCTAATATTAGTTTTCTTATATGTCATTATGTTGTGCCTTAGTTGCCTATGCGTGTTTCTAGATATATATATATATATATATATATATATATATATATATATATATATATATATATATATATATATATATATATATATATATATATATATATATATAGCTACTAAATATATTTATATATATTTATATATATATCTATTCTAAAAATACTTTTTTAACTCCTTGAAGCTCATTCTAAAATACTTTTATTAACTTTTTATTAACTTGAAGCGTATTTTAAAATCATTTTATTACCTTTTTGAAGCTAACCTTTACAAATTTTATCTAAATTTAATCTGCTTTGTTTAACTCTTAACGGTTTTGTCATTTTGCGGGTATTTTATACGGTTCTGTGCATAATATGTGTTTGTCGCTAGTCTTAACCAAAAGTTTTACCAAAAATTTTGACTTCTCTTTTCTTGAATTCTTTTCTAGTTTATCTAACGGTTTTGTCATTTGGGGTTTTACTAGTCTTTTTGGCCGAAGGCCCTAGCCAGTATTATGTCTCAAAATGCTGACTCTTGTCCCTTGGAAATTCCTTTTCTCATGCCGCCACGTTTTTGTTTTAAAATTCTTTTGTACGTATATCTTTTAGTTGGCCCAACGTTCTCCTCCCCTATTTTCGGGTTCTTTCGAAGAAAATGGTGTCAGTTTTGTTACCCCGGACCAGTGCGCCAAAGTAGCACCCGAAACATATGCCCCCATCCCCATTAAGGCCTGCAGCGCGGTTGGGAGGCTCATCTATAAAATTTTTATTCTACTCTAGGGAACTTTATTTCTAAATTGGTGTTTCGCGCTTTCCTTCTTCAGAATTCCTAACCTACCCCTATTTTAAATTAATATTATTTTTGGTACCTGCGGGGTACTTGGGGACTTCTTTCGTACCCTGTTGGTCCTTCTTTATACATGCTTTAGCATGGTAAGGGTTCTTTCATAACCCTTTTTAATTTTCTTTAATTATTATTCTAAAGATTCCATTTCAAGCTCGTCCCCACTTTTGCGCGAAACACCGGAAAGTTATTTTCTTATTTCTTATAGTCTTACTTAATATTTTGTAGAAGAGCCGAATGGAACTGAGATAGTTCAGCGAGGTTTAGGCACCCTGAACCCACCTAGCCGAGCTTCTGCGCACCCCTGAGTTTAGCGGGAGGTAACCTCCGCACCTTAGCTGAATTGCCCTATACGAAGCTGACATCCGGGTTCTTGAATTCCTGGGATTGGTTTTTACTGGCTTTTTGTTTCACTTACCTGGTCGTTTCGACCAGAGGGTCCCTCTGGTGCTCCTGTCCCCGTGGCTTTTTCTTATGGCATGGTCCACGCGCCATTGGTTTTTCTTATTGATTTCTATTTTAGTTGTCTTTTTATACTGGCTCGGGTCCTAGGTACTTTTAGTAACGTGTTCTTGACTTGCGCTTTTGTTTTTTCTAATTTGATTCCGTGTTTTTACTTGTTTTGTATCGCTCTAACGTACTGTCTTCGTTCCTTATTCTGCTGGAGCCCACGTAAAAATTCATTTAAAATTTGTCTTCGCTCAACGTTAAATGACTTTTTCCTTACGAGGTTCCCTCGCAGGAGCTCGGGCGGTAAGCCCTGGGGAGTTGTAATGGGTGGGTGTTTTGGTGTGTTTGATTTGTAAATTTAGGAGTGTGTATTTGTTAGAAATGTTAGGTGTGAAATTCATGTGAGTAAGATTTGTCCTTAAACTAGTTCTTTATAACGTGTTTTTATTTAGCCGCTAGGCGGCGCTGTCCTCTAGCAAAACTAGATAGGAACCTTCATCCAATCAGAACTTTCCAGGCTTCTCGCAAAAATCAATACTCGGCTCTGATTGGCTACTTAGGGGGATGGTCTGACGCGAGAACAGAAAGTAGTCAGTCTAAAAGTTTTCTTTCTTATGGAGTAGTTGGGTTTTAGCGCTGAGTCATTCATATACGAATTTTCACGTTATCATTTCCCCTTGAACTGTGTTTCTTTAAAACTGTCCCTGTTTCGCTAGGAGCCCTGGTGTTCTTGTCTATTCCTATTGTTTTCTTTCTGTACTGTCCTGACTTCCCCGCTATTATATCTAACCGTCCCCCGGTTTAGGTCGTTCCGGCCAAACCTTCCCATACTTATATTATTTATGTGACTTTGGTTTTTGTTGAAATTTATGGTCGTCTATATATTCTCTCTTATTTCCTGTTGGGTAAATTAGTAAGTTGTCAAGTGTTTGTCCTAAATATTTGTGCGATAATTTTGTGTTGATAATTTCTTTTGGAGTTCTGTGAAAGTAATTTTGACATTTTGTGAAAGTATTTTAGTTAGGTTTAAAATTAAAGATGGTCTCCACATATTAGTAGATTAGGTCTTAGCATTTATTGTTCGGTAGGCAGTTAGGTAGATAGAAAATCTGGCAGTCTGAGTCTAGGCTGAGCATAATTTTGTGGTGTTGTTTTGTAATTCATTCTGAGTTAGGGCCACTGTTGTTCCAGAGTTTTGGCGAGGTTGTTGCTACAGGTCGACTGGAACAACATCTCCTTCAGGTCTGCTGTTTCCTAGCGCGCAATACCCACTCGTAGTGCTTAGTAGTCAGGTCGCCTTCTACTAGCATTACAGCGACCCACGGCCCCCGCTTAGCACGCATATTATAACAAAGCCGGCGCGGGCCCAACAGGTACCGCTGCCCCCGACACATAATTTTGAAAAACATAAAGAGAAAGAATGAAAGAAGGAAAGAAAGAATATTTGAATCTTTATTTATTTCCAAGTTGATAAGCCCAGACCTAAGTGACTGCTTCTCAGGAATGTGTTGTCATCGATACATCTTTCTTGTTTTTGACATTCCACCGGGTCTCTCATTTTTCCAGGCTCTGCGTCTTGTTTGCTCAAAATTAACAAACGAAGGCTGTATTTACAAATGAGCATGGCGGATCAAGAAACTGAATTAGAAAGTAAACATAGGTACATGCAGTACCGCTTTTATGGACAAAGAATGTGACCTCATATAATACATTATCAGCTGATTATAAGGAAATAATTTGGTAAAAGCAATTGGCTCTCATGTTTCAGATTAAGCCTTTGGCTTTGAGTGCAGGCAGACATTTTTTCATTCTTCTTTAATGATTAATGCTTGTATATACTCGTCGTGGATCTGGGTGTTAGCCCCGTTGTCTCGTTTTCTAGATGTTCATTTTCAGCTGATGCTTGTCCTCTTTACTTAGCGTTAGTCTTATAGATTCAATAACTTAATCAATAATTCGGATCTCTTTAACTATTCCCCCCCAACTTGTTTGGGGGGAAATAGTTATATTGGGGTCATAAGTGTGAAGATGTATTTAAAGGTTGATATAAAGGTAATAGAAGTTATCTTTCTGACCTATTCTGCATGAAAAATAAAATAATGTTCCATTCTTTGTGTTCAAATTCAAAATATTTATTTTAAAATCATTTATTCTTAATTAATACTATAATTACATCTTTATATCTTAATTATAATTCTTAACTTTAGCATATATGTACAATAACTTAAATAATTAATGAAAGTCAAACATTAAATGTTTTTAAAATTCAACATGTTTAAAATTTATGTAACTTAAATTTTTTGAAAATTTAAAGTTTTTAGTTACAAACTGATTAGAAGCATCTGTTGTCAGTTCCATTTGTGTATATATACTTCATTTACGTTACTCACACGTTATTAAGATACGAGTTTATGTGCAGTTTCCAATTTGGGGGGAATAGTTAAATTGGGTCTTTGGGGGGAGGAATAGTTAAAGAGATCCAATAATTCTTATAATAATAATATTAATATTAATAATTTAATTAGTTCAATTTAAGGGAATAACTTTAGCTTCAAGCATTATTTCTTTATTTTCCGATTTTGTTCTTTCAAAATAATGTTTCTCTTTTTCCGCCTTGAGGAAAAAGTAGCCAAATAGTGCAAAAGCGTGTCCAGAAGTTGGCAAAGACTGGTTATGATATCATTAATTTTCAAAGCACTGTAACCTGAAATTTGTCAATGTCGCAAGAGTGAAGGAAATCCTTTGCTTCAAAAACCATATTATTTGCGAAATCAGATCTGCGAGGTTCAATCAGACAAGTCAATCTTTGAAAGCTTGTTGACTGAACTAGTGTGGGTATCTCTGTGCATCAAATTAGGAATGATGAAGTTTTTCAATATTTGTCTGAAACCCAATCTCTCTGCGGAAAACTTTCAGTTTTACCAAATGGGCAAGGGAGTCGCTACACTAATACTACCTGATTCCAATTATAACTCACTATCGCAAACGCTTGATTTCCAATGGGTAAACAGTAACTGTGTAAGCCGTAAGATGAGCAGGATACTTAACCATACAGTTTAAGGACCTTCTGAGCTGTTTTAGAACTTGTGAAGAGGTATTGAGCTATTTTGGAACATTTACAAGATTATAGTGAGTAGATATAGTAGTAGATTATAGTGGCCTAAACTTTCTGTCATTCCTTTACTCTAAACATAAGGCATTTACTGTAATTTTTGGTATGTACACCGTCGCAGAAACAATTCTGCCAGTCAAACATTCCCAAATCTTACAAATTGCTTCAAACAGAGTTCTGAAAAATATTTTCCGTATCTTAGCTTTTACTGAGACTTCCTCAAACACATGTAATATTTTCTGTTGGTGCATTCTTTACAAATTTTTGCTTTGGGTCTGTTTTATGATTTTTGTAGTGTCTACAGAAATCCACGATTACCTGTATTCAAATGCATAGTATGAGTGTTGAACATTACACGTTACCTGTAACCAAATGAAGTAAGTGTTGACAGTACAATTTGTTTGCCTAACTATAACTAACTATAAATCATTATTTGAAAGCTAAACGTTAATCTCAATCTCCTTTCTTTTTAACTGATTTACTGGTACGCTGGTAATCCTTTTGTAGCTATAAATTTAAAACATTCTTGTAAGCATTTGGTTAGCTAACATTTTAAAACTTTGCTGCATTGACTGCTTTGCTTATTGTCAAAGCGAACACAGAATCGCGATTGGCCCGCTTTTCGTTTTTATTTAAGACAAAATATTTGTAAGCATGTGTGGACTTTGTGTAAAGTGGACCAACCGTTGCACGGGAAAATTTATTTTGCAAGTTCCAGGGGGCATGCATGCAGTTCCAGCGTCGAGTTTTTCAGAATATGGAGGCCACTAGCAGGGATGGAAACTGGGTCAAGGGTCGTTTGGGTCGCCATTTTTGCTTGGGTCACTGGGTCTTGGGTCACTAGTTTTGTGAAACCTCTGGATCAGTGTGGGTCTGGGTCAAGCTCCCTGCGGGTCACTTTGGGCCAGTAAATTTTAGTGGGTCATTTTGGGTCTGGGTCACATGGTCTGGCCAACTCTTAAAACTAGTTTCCGGCTTCAATTTTTGCGTTGGAAATTTAGCTGATTTTAAAGGAAAACCCACCGTTTCCAAAAAAATTTTCGCATCTTCACTAACAATTTTATTGAATTTAATACTCACTGCGCAGAAATCACTAGAGTTAGGAGTGACTTTCCCTGCCATTCTATTTGACTGGGTAGCAGGGTTTTCTTTTTGTGTAAAATACTGTGTATTTACACAAAATAAATAAATTTACACAGTGAAAAACTAATTTACACACCAAAATACACAGCCACATTTTCGAAAATTTTTGCAAAAAGTGCTCTGAAAAAATAGTTTTCAAGCCCTTCATATTTAAAATAGCTTTTAGCTGGGGGCTGCCGCCCCCAGACCCCCACCGCTTTCCAATCATTTACCATGGTTTTCTGCATTACGACATGATTATAGGTTGTTTCTGCAAATACATCTGCTTATCCGGTTGCGTATAATTTATTCACGTACAGCGTGCAAATATTTGTAAGATATGTAGTATAGTAATATAGCTAGTACATACGATTCAATATCGTTTCTTGAACCAGGGGCGGATCCAGGGATGGCGGGGGGCGCCCCCCCCGTCGCGATTCGAAGGCAGGAAAAATTAAGGAGAGAAAGAGGAAACAGGGCAAAAAACAAAATTCTCGCCTTCGGCGCGAATTTCCTACATTTTAACCACATATTTATTGCATTTATGAAGAAAAAGCTTGAAATGCATCCGATTTTTCGGAGAAAATTACCACTTTTGCCTAAAAATGTCCAGAATTTTTAAGAATTTTTTAAGAGTTTATGAAAAGAATTAAAGATCCGAAGACCGATTTTATTGCAAAAACAAAAATTTCTTCAACTTCTGGGGGGCTCCGCTCCCCAGACCCCCATCTGGAAACATTTTACCGCCCTCCTCACGACATCCTGGATCCGCCAGTGTCTTGTACATATACGTATATATAATATCATTTATCATAAAAAGCAGTCTGAGCCACAAAAATTGTTGCTGTCTAGCACAATAGGTATATATTCAAAACGAAAGCTAAAAGAATGCAACTGTTCAATGCGTTTTTGCCGATAATTTTAAAAAATTTCTCAACTTCAGGGGGGGGGGGCTCAGAATGGGTGTTTTCTGTCCATAATATGGAAAATTCCCCTACAGCAATTAAAGCTTCGAACCTTTTAGTACGTAACCAGAATGTTTGTGAAAAAATTATTCCAAAAAGTTGAAAAATTAAAGAAATGGTTTCAGTAGGCGAAGTTTTTTCAGAAATTAGAATTTGTCCAATCCTAGTTTTGGCATTTAATGGATTATATAATCTTTTTAGACTTTTCCATTGCGAATTTTATTACAATTTACAAAATTTCCTCAGCGTCTGGGGGACTCTGCCCCCCAGAGCCCCCCGCGTGGGTTCTTCTGCGTTACACGGACGTGTCCCCCACGGACGTTACACAAGTGCAGTTGCCAGAACTTTTGATTGAATGATCCGAAAATAACATTGTTGCAATAAAATAACGCTTAAATTTATTTTATTTCGTATTATATCTCAAAAACAACACTTTTAGATTTTACACAACTTCAAACAAAAATACACACTGAAATTTAAATTTACACAAGATTTACACAGGTCCGATTTTGAAAAAGAAAACCCTGCTGGGTAGACATATATAGTAAAAGCCGCGTACAACGGTGGACACATTTCTATCGATCATGAAATTTTACAGCGTGAACCGTTCAGGTCATGTAAGCAAAACGGCCAGCAAAATGTTGCAGTAGCAATTAGTTCTTTCAATTCTATCATTATTGAAAAAGTAATGAAAGACACTAAAAACATTAAAAAATTCTTGTTTTAAAAATACTGCGCAAAAGGACAATCAAGTTAGTTAGGGTCACGTTGTCCTATTGGGTCATTTGGGTCTGGGTCACGAAAATTTTTGGGTCAGTTGGGTCTGGGTCACGAAAACGTTTGGGTCATTTGGGTCTGGGTCACCAAATTTTAAGATTTTATGCGTCACCTTGGGTCTGGGTCAAATTTGCCTTTTCTGTCGAGTGGGTCATGGGTCACAAAAAGTGACCCAGTTTCCATCCATAGCCACTAGTTAGAACATGTTATGAAGTGAAAGCTTCTGAAGAAAATAGCTCGTAATCGTCTAAATTAGTACTTTGTTATGAGGAATTAAATTATGAATATTATTAAAGTCTAATGAAAAAACTGGTTCAATAACAAACATTCACATTTTTGAACAAAGTTTATACATTGCCCGCCTTTGTCAGTAAAATCAAGATTACATAATAGAATAAGAGTATGAAACTCTTACGCTACTATGTACTAAACACGCTTGATATGCTCGGGTCGCTAACTCGGGACCCCCCTACACTAATTACATGCTTTCATGTAAGTGTGTGTCTGCTCGCTGATTCGCCAATTAGCTTAGGCTTACGATGGGCATTTTATTAGTAATTTTTAATTAATTAATTATAACTTTAATTAGGTTAATGTAATTAAAAAACTAATTCGACAACTTTGTAGTATTGTTTCTGCTCTTTCCAATGATATAAAAATTGTTGCACATGACAAAAATTCGTAGGAATGTAGTCTGCAACAATTTTTATATCGTTGGAAAGAGCAGAAAAAATGCTACAAAGTTGTCGAATTAGTTTTTTAATTACATTATCCTAATTAAAGTTATAATTAATTAATTAAAAATTACTGATAAAATGCCGATAGTAAGCCTAAGCTAATTAGCGAATCAGCGAGCAGTCACACACTTATATGAAAGCGTGTAATTAGTGTAATTACTTTCGGGGGGGGGGGGTCCCGAGTTAGCGACCCGAGCATATCAAGCATGTTTAGTACATAGTAGCGTAAGAGTTTCATACTCTTATTCTATTATATGTACTCTTGGTAAAATGAATGAAGGCTTATTTACTAAAGAAGTGGATCGCGGGTCAGAGGTACGGTAACGGGTACCCACGGGTACGAAATAACGACCCATTTCCAATTCAGCTTTCATCTCAATAAAACAATGATTGATTTATACATGAATGCTTGGTCATCAGCACGCCATTAGGAAATGTTAAAGGCCTCAGCAGCAGATTGTCATATTTGCATTTGCTGGTGGTCGTCTCAGGTGACGCTTTTCAAAAATTTCAAACTCCTAAAAACGTTACAATGAAGCAGTGGGCATCACGATGATGCATATTCTAGCTCAGTTGTGGACGTTCTTCAAGAAAAAGACAATTAAAATCCTGTATCGCTTATCCAGAAAATTATCCTGAAAGGCTAGCAAAAGGTGGCAGCGTCACCTGAGACAGTCACCCATTTGCTTGTAGACTACATGAGATAATGCCTACTCTTGTTTTTGGTGCTATCCCGTTTCCATTGGAAGTGGATGAATGCGTATTTGAAGATCATGTTCTGAGAAGCTGCCAAAACCATCCAGGCTTTGCTGCTGAACTGAGCTATCTTACTAGTTCAATGCTAGGATACGGATTAAGGTAGAGCTAAGGATTTTGGATTATCACGTCAGTGCAGTTTACAAGCCAAGCTTAATGTCCAGTTCGATTAATAAACTTATAAATTAAGTAAAGAAAAGAAACGAGTATACAAAATAAAGAAATAACGATATAAATAATATTTAAGATAAAAAGAAGATAAAACGAAATAACTTATTATAAATTTGGTAGACTCTCCCTGGTCTCGGTCTGGTCAACTAAATTTATAATAACCTGTTTCGTTCAATCCACCAGCTCCGGTAGAATCGCTAGACTAAAAAAGAAACCGAAGAGATAGCTCACACGGAATGCGACAGGCACCATTGTACTCACAAAACCAGGACCTAGGAGAGAGAAGGGAAGAGGAAGGTTCAGCTTTTATTTACCCATACCCATACTGAAAAGGAGTGCTAACTAAACTAGTTTAGGTGTTAATATTGGGCAATGCTGTCAGTCTTACCTTTTCTTATATATTTCAGATTTGTCAAGCCTACTGACGGACACTACGGCAGTTTCAACCCAGAAAATAACCTAGTTACCGGAATGCTAAAGGATTTGAACGACAGTAGGATAAATTTAACGGCACCGCAGCTTACGGTTGACTCAAATCGACTATTGTTTTGCTCATTCAGTGATTGGATTACGAAAAGTCACAAAAGCATTTATGTGAACAAATACTGGAAGGGCTTAAGAACAAATGTGCTTTCGTGTACATCTACTTTCCCTGTCGCTTTGTGGATGCTGTTCATAGTTGCTCTGCTTGTGGAGAAAATAACCAGGTACAACTGTTGCGTATGTCGGTTGCGATGAGTAGGCCATAAGCTGGATCGCCAATAGAGAATAGAAAAATGAATGAGTTTAACGTTAAATTCACTCATTCAATTTAGAAAACACTCAGTTGGTGCTCACCTTAGTGAATGCTCACCCTTACAAAATTTTGGAATTGTTGCAGTATTAACCTCTTTGATGTCATACCGTGATAATATCAAAGTTGGAATTGCACATGTACCTGTGCTAGTGTCAAAACTAAATTATTCAGCATAAAAACAGTAAAACAAGTTTTCTTAAACCCAACTGAGTTGTTTGACATTGAGCCAAGGTTTAGTCCAGCAACAGTGCACAAGCATCCGAATTAGGCATGGGCACGGGTTCAAAAATTTGGACCCGGGTACCCGGTACTACCCGAAGCCCTATGTCGAGTAATTGCGATACTACCCGGGTACCCGGGTACCCGAGCATTTTCGGGTACCCGAGAACTTTTAACCCATTTTTCGCACTTGGCAATTTTGAAATTTAACTTCTTTCAGTTGCCTTTATTCACATTGAGCTTAGACTGTATAGATGTTTATTCCTAAGTTATTTTAAAGGAGTTTTAAATACTTAAAATGGATTATAGGGACTTTCAATTAATTGTCACGGAATCGGCACCTGATGCTGATGCTGACGACATTGGTTTTTATTTTAGAACCGCGCTCAGATCAGCAATTTTCTGAGTTTCGTACCACGGTTGTGCTGTCCGTTTCTTCTGACCTTCAAATGTTAACAAATTTTAGAAAGTATTTGGATTATAAGAGCAAATCCCTATGACAAAGTTTGATCTTCAACTGCTTGTCTCTGGAAATAGGAACAGCACAAAAGCAGCAAACAAGCAAAACCTGCACTAAGTTCAAAGTTTTACGTAGTACCTTTTCGTTTCCTTTTACGTAATTTCTTAATACAACCATGTAAAAAATAAAATATCTAGAACAAAAACTAATTTTTTTGTGATCGGACGCTTTACTTACAACAAATATAAAATTTTAAGCTTACTTAGTGCCAGAAAAAGGCATTTGGAATTATATTTTAAGAAATAAATTGACTTATGTGTTGAGATTAGTGTTTACATTTTCCATTTAGATTAATTTTATAATTTCTTACCTGAAAACAATTGCTTCTTTCCAATTCCTTTTCCTCTCTCTGTCCTTTTGCGTTTGGAGTAACTTTACTAAACGTAAAACCAAGAGTGCATTATTGCACTATATATAAGAAGAAGAGTAAGCCACTAGAGGGCTCCTCTTCTTGGCATTGCGTAACGGTGCTCCGACCACAATACGCGAATGTTCCCCCGTTTGGTGGGGGGTAGCTCTCTTCGACAAAGCATACCCCCCCTCCGTTTGGTGGGGGGGTAGCAGAAAAGAGATCCCCGTTTGGTGGGGGGGGGAGTGTAGCCAACAGCCAATCAGATTGCAGAGACCCCCTCCCCGTTTGGTGGGAGGTAGAGCAGAGGATTACGGTAGTTTTTGTTCTATTTGAAAAAGGTCCCCGTTTGGTGGGGGGGTATGCAAAAGGGGTCCCCGTTTGGTGGAGGGGGGGGGTAGGCAGAAGGGGGGCCCGTTTGGTGGGGGGGTAGGCAAAAAGAGGTCCCCGGTTGGGGGGGGGAGGTCGCCAACAGCCAATCAGATTCAGCCAATTTCAGCCTGACTTGGCGACCCCCCCCAAACGGGGCCCCCTTCTGCCTACCCCCCCCCCCCCACCAAACGGGGACCCCTTTTGTATACCCCTCCACCAAACGGGAACCCATTTTGCATACCCCCCCCCCCCACCAAACGGGGAGGGGGTATGCTTGTCGACCCCCCCACCAAACGGGGGAACATTCGCGTATTGTGCTCGGAGCACCGTTACGCAATGCCAAGAAGATAAGCCCTCTAGTGGCTTACTCTTCTTATAATATATAGTGCAATTATGCACTCTTGGTAAAACTGACGAGAGGTGAAAGTCCTTCAGAATTTTTATTAAACGTTTAGAAGACATTTATTAAATATTACTTGAAATAGATTCATTTATTGTGATTACGATCCCACTGTATCCGAAGTAAGTCAAAGTAACCAACCCCTCAACTTGGATAAACTTTTTCAGTCACTAAAGGCGTGCGCATACCAAACAATCATCCAAAAGCTCGTATGCTCAACCTTTGGTTAACCGAATGTTCAAACAATCTGGGAGCGTTTTCTGAGTTTGGCATTAAATAGAATCACTAATCTTTCAAATTCCGAATCTGGCTTTGAGTTAGCATTAAAGGTGGTGATTCCCCTTGGTGACATCAATTTGAACCACTATTACTCATTCATTGCTTGTAGTTCAGAAGCCATTTTATACAAAAATGCAGCTTAACATTATTACTTTGAATGCATACAATGAAACTAAGGTTGCTTTTCTAAAAATCTTACTATAACAATCATTTTCAGACACTCCTGTTTGTCAATGCATATCAGCTCCACATCAATACCGATACTTCGGATACATTGTCTGTTCGTAATCCTTGTTCTGATTCTGACATTTTCTGCCAATTTCGACAGTAATGTTGCCATGAAGCAAAAGTTGCTGCCCTGGACAACACTTGCCGACTTTTCCTCCTCAATTCTGGAGAAGTTCTCCTTTATTGTAGCTGACACTATGACTAGTACCTTTGACCTAATCAGTGAAGAGAACTACAGCGCCTTTAAGAATAATCCTCCTGAAGTTGTTCGAAACTACGATCTAATATACAAAAAGATAGCGAAAAAAGTTTACTCATGTACCTATAATTCGTCGCCGTTTGCCCAGACAATTGCTCACTACTATGATATTTATCGCGTGGAAGACTCCCAAATACTGTCAATGAAAGCCTTTATGTTTAGACGTGACAGTGATAGTCTTATACAGAAGGTTAATGATGTTCTACGTAAGCTTCGTCAGCATGGAATTATAGAAAGGACATTTCGAAAGTACAGTTTACGAAGCGAAGAAAAGCCTGTAATGTCCAGTTATCCTTTCAGTTTGTTCAACTTAAAACAAATCTTTACCCTTTATTTTGCTGGAATTTTCGGCGCATCAGTGGTTATCATTATGGAATGTTTGTTTTGTGCGATTATTGGCTACTTTCGTTTAAGTGCAGGCGGTTTTTCAAGCGTGTCGACCTATGGAATATTAGCGTTACTGATGGTGGGAAGGTCACGTTGTACTTGAAATAGTTCCAGAAAAAATAAATGCTAGTGAATAATGAAAGAATTTCAGCTGATATCTTTATATATTAAAATATTTGAGCTGGTACAGTTTCAATTTATCGAATAATATATCATTTTTAATTTTAATTAATTTTGGAGCTGAAGCACAGGTAAAGTGAAACTTTATTAGTATATGTTAGCGTACAGTTCCGTCAAACGTTAACCACAGGCAAGTCGCCATGTATTAAACATGCTTTAACTGTCCGCAGGTGTCACGTGTATTGTCGGCATTTGCTGTTCCTGCAAAAGATGCTGTTGTTGTTGTTGCTGTTGTTGCTGCTGCTGCTGTTGCTGTGAGCTTGTCTCATGAATGTGAACCACTCCGCACATGTGCTTAATCTTGCACTTGAAAACATTACTGGTATGATAGAAGATTGGAAAATTGAGACAGGCCCTCAGGGCATACAGAGCCACCTGGCAATATTTTTGTATGAAGTGGAGTAGTGCGGAAGTCACCAGCAACGTAGGTGCAATCTTATCAATGACAAAGACCAGAACGCCACCACTGTTACAGACAATGTAGGTGACAAGTAGACGGTAGATGATTCGTACCATATCCAGTTGCTGCTGTGAGGCTGATCTCCTATGATTGGCCCTGCGAGTTTTCGGTCGCTGTCCCTTCAACACCGCTCCGTACAGCTGGTGTAGTCCAAACACTATGGCACAGCAGACCAGGACCGGTATTACGATAAACAGTGAGGGCCGAATGTAGGAGGTGTAGAATCGATAGGCTTCCATCAGGGCCAGTTCACCAGGTATCAGGACGTATCTGGCAAATCCTTCACACTCCTGTCGCTCCTTGACCTCCAGCTCAAACAGCGACGTGGAAGAGATTCCCCAGATAAGGACAAGGGTAATCCCCATAATCCCTGGAACTATGGCCGACGCTAGGAAGGTAGTGGAAAAGCTGGGAAATCGTTTGCTTACCAACCTGGCCAGGCCAGCCCAGACAATAGCATAGGATACACTGTTGGCAGAGATATGAGACAACGTGTAGGCATATCGAACGTAGGCAATCCACAGCTCGTACAGCCATAGGATCCAAAAGTAGTCGTACAGAGCTTCGATACTGTAGATGAGAAAGGCACACAGCAGAAAACAGGCATCGAAAAACGAGATGGCAATCAGAAATCGCACCGTCGAGCCACTTTCCTCAGAAAATCTGAGCAATGCTACCACTGAAAGGACGTTACCCACCAGACCTGCCAGAGTGAAACAACCAAAGGTTATCCCTTTCACCCAAAGGGTCATGGCTGGCCACTCCAACTGAGAATGGACGCAGTGACTGTCCAGTCGGAGCAGGTCAAAGTCGGATGCGGTGAAGTTCATAATTGGTTTAAACTAAACTGATTTGGTTTGTGCAAGAGTACATAATACATAAGAGTATGACAGATCCGTATACCCTGCAACCGAAGCGTGGCGCCAAACTGAACCCTCCACAGCAGACAAATTCACTAGTGAGTATGTGAGTAAGACTTGTAATAGAGTTAGTTAATAGACGCACTTATTAAAAGTACTTGAACACTACTTGTGTTTTTGGATTTTAAGGTGTAAGCATAGAGCTAGTGCACAAATCTGGGCTTTGATGAAGTACTAATTTAGTGTGCAACGCAGTTAGAGTGCGTTAAGTGCATTCTTTGTTAACTACATAATATGATGCTTGCCATACTCTTTCATGTATTATGTACTCTTGCGTTATGCTTCAGTTTTCTTCTCCAGCTAAGTCTAAGCAATGAAAGATATAGCACGTTTTTCGATTTGGCGTTCAGTTGGGTTCTTGGCGTTTTGTTCGCTACTGATAACGGTGAATTCTGGGAAATAATTTATGGGAAAATTGAAATGAGAAAAGCGGTGTTAGCTTCACAGTAGAGAGAATTTTGGTTGCTTAAGCGTAAATGAGCTACATCATAGGTTGGTTGATATGAAGACTATAGCTACGGTTTTGGGAAAAAAGAAATCTCACTCGATTCTATCCTAGCACTGTGTTTTTCAGGAAAAGAAACCGCTTAGGCGTTGTATACTAACCGCACAGATAGCGATATCTGCTCAAAGTCCTGTCAGAACCAGAGTCAATGAATGAACAACGTTATATCTAATCTTTGACTTAGCCAAGTATACCTAGCATCGATAAAGTATAGGCAGTAACACCGTGAAGCAAAAACAAATTAAAAAATTGTCGTTTGTTTCTTATTTATGCGTTCACTTTGCTCCATGTTGACTGAAAGCTTAGGGCGATTTTGGAGTTATGACTAACTTGTAAATCACTCCGATTTTCTTCGCTTCAAACATGTCTATATGTTAGCGAAATAAAACTACAGAGAGGTTTGACTAATATTGCCGGTTTCGTCGTCGTCAACAGTGAATCTAAAGTGAATGAATGAAAAATGAAAAATTAAATGAATCGAAATGAATGGAATGAAAAAATAAATCGAAAACTAAAAAATTACTGTGAAGCGTGTCCAAAACAGTTCAAGTTCGCTTTCAAAGCTTTCTTGGTTTTGTAAATGATTCAGCCAAACAAATTTGTCTTAACTTGCTAATGATGCAATGAAAAGTGTATTTGCGTGTGTTTTTCGACAATTTTTTTATTCAGTACTGATTTTTTATATCAGTGAAACTTAAACATGTGGAAAAATATTGAGAGAATATATCTCTGAATATTTTACTCTGCTTCGGAACGTCCATCAGTCAAGGCTGCACATTTCTGAATACAACTACTGACACAACTGTGTAGAGCGTCAATAAAACTCGGGTATGTCGAGGAGACCGAGAAGTGAGGTCTCAAAGCCTGGGAAGGCTGTCCGTCCAGTAGTCCCTAGAGAAAACGCAGAACGCAGTTCAAAAACGAAATTGCTCCAGCCGTTGATTGGACTATCATTGTGGTATGACTTTCATACATACCTTCCTACATAGCTCAAGTTATAGTATTTAGTTTATGATAAACGTCTAGTTTTACAAAATGCCAGCTACATAGCTGCTGCACGTGTACGTGCTTAGAGAGAAGTCCCCCTCTGAGATTTCAGATATTATATTTTGAGCATATTGCATGCTTAATACATTAGGAAGCGCTGGGTGTCCAACTCTTCCAATTATAGACTTGGTTGACACAAATCATTATTTCACAAATCATTTAAATTACGACACAATTATTTAAATATATTGGATGTTCGAATTTTCGGTCAAACGACTAGCGGATGAGTTGTCGCAGCATGTGTTACTCTAGGAAAACTTTGAAACGACCAGTAGTTGGTTCTTCAAAGTCGTAACCAAAACTGTCCAGCATTTCAATAATGGCAGACCTCAGCGGTCTTTCTCCACTTCTTGACCTTCTTGGTATTCCAGTGTCCACTATGAGAAAATGTCTTCCCAAATCATGAGCACGTCTGTAACAAAATAACAAAAATTACGGTAGCCAGGCTAGGTTATTGTGCAGTTATTTAATTAGCTAGAATAGCTAGTCAGCTAGGATCGTTAGTTTGTAGATTAAAATTTAAAAATATACTATGACACCTTCAATCTCAGGGGTAATTTATTTACAAAGATCTTCAATATAATGTTTTTTTATTTTAAGTCAACCTAGCTATAAGCGTTTCACACCCTAAGGCTTCTGCTAACTCCTCTTTGGCTTCTTCTTCGTACAGATGCTGCAATGGTACATCCACGTCTCCATTTAACCTAAGGTAAAACAACTTTACAACTGTACAACAAAATGTACAAGGTTGTGGGTACATAACAAATCAAACAGTTGTGCCGGCAATGAGACAGATGAAATCTAGCGACCGGACGGACACATCCAGGCCTTACGTGGGATTTGAATCCAGTACTGTGTAATTAATGATCTAAAATCGAAATTCGTTCCCAAACATTTTGCACATTTTAGTTTCAGATATAGACCTCACTAGAAGTACTAGCAGTAGTAGAAAGTGCCTGTGATTGTCATACTTGGTATTATGACGAAGTGTGCGAATTCGAGCACTGTAGTTCAGCCGCTTTCGATGATGCCGGCATTCGTCTGCTTCCCTTGTCAGACTGTGGCTTCGACCATAATTGCCCATCGCACGATCAAACACTGCCTGCGATTTCAGATGATCTTCACGGCGCTTCAGCTGTTTCGCTGCCTGACAAAATAAAAAAAAGGACAGAGGATACTTGGTAATTTCAAAAGGAATTTCTAGTTGTTTCAGTTACTGCATCAGTTTTGAATAATATATTTTAAATTAAAAATGAATAGTGATTAATAATACTTGTCGCCTGATACATATCTCGTCCCATGTGAGACTGTCACACGGTTGAGCGTACAGATTCAAGGTGGTGTTTTCAGATGCACAATGGATACATGGGAGGCTGCCGTAGGCTTGGGATCTAATGGTTCGATGCTCCACGTATGGAGTTGTGGATGTTGTGAACCACATTTTAGATCACTGTTTAAATAAATCACAGAATGTAAACTTTAATGCTAAAATTTAGACAGCATTTGGACTTCATGTCAAATTTAGTTCACAGGTATACAATGCTAAAAACGCTGAAGTTATTTGCTAAATTGTGCCACAACTCAAACTGCAATCTGTTTATCTCAAAATTTGCAACAAATCTTAGAATTCTGAGAATGTCAAAGTTTTCGGTAATTTTCATCAGGCATTAATACATTATATTAGTCAATTAATATTAATATTAACGTGAGTTTATAATAGGAAGAGTGAGACATTCAGCTTTTCCTAATGAGATAAGCTTGCAAGAAACTCGGCATGCTAATGTGGAAATCTCGGGGGTGGTATCGCTCATCACTGCGAAGCATGTTTATGTGCACTTGAACTATAACGCACCAGATTTGGTAAATCCCTTGCCATGTAAAAATTACGTGTTTACGCACCCCCTCTGAGATCTCGGAAAATACCGGTTACCGTTGTAATCGTGTGTTTATATGCGAATGGACTAAAGTGAATCGGATTAGTTTCTACAGCTACTGTACCTGATACGTCTAATCAAATTAGTTTTCACATGGCTAACAATGCTAAGCTGTGCCCCTCAGAGATCTGGGAGGGGGACGCTAAAAATAGTTATTTCGACATTGTGCAAGCGATTAGCCAATCAGATTCGTTTTAGTTCAAACGCATATAAATGCATGCTTAAGAATGCGTACCATCTCCGAGACTTCGGCTTTAATGTGCTGATCATTTCACAACCTTATTCTTATTCTTAAGCGTTGAGTGTCTCACTCTTTCTATTAAAAATTCTTGATATTAATTAATCCATATGTACTCTTGATTAAACTTAATTTCTTAAAGTTTTGTATACAACAAACTATTTTTCCGGCCATTTGCGCTTAAACTATTTTCCTTGGATACACCTTAACCTTGTCCATTGTCTTTGCCGTAGGGTTTGTCCATGCGCTGTTTGAGCTAGAGGTGGTGTGGCCTGCCCGTATCTGCCCACGTCAACCAGAGGTTAACACGGAGTGTGTGAAAGGCCCAAGCCCCACCCCCCCAATCCGGACAAGTAGAAATAGCTTGCCTGTACAAAATAGGTTTTATACTATATTTTTAAAAAACATCCAGCTTTGCCATAATTTTAGTTAGTTTGGTTAATGTTTCATTTCATGAAAATATGGGTAGTTTTTAGTCGATGTAGTTAGTTTTCTCAATGTACCAACCACTCAATTTTCTTTTGTACAAGTCCCTCAGCACCCGATCTTACATTGCTATATGGTAGTAACCACAGTTGTAATACTATATATGCATTTCCGTATATGTTTTAAAAACTTAAATTTGGAATTTTCTCATCTTCGCAAACGCTTAGCTGAAAAAGTGATTTTCGGTCACATATGGAGACCACTGGCGGATCCAGGATTTGGTGACGGGGGTGGCGGTAAAACATCGTCACCGGGGGGGTCTGGGGGCAAGCCCCCAGCAGTCAAGAAATTTTTTGTTGTCGCAATAAAATGGGTCTTCGCATTTTTAATTATTTTCATTTTGAAGAACTGAGAAATGTTTTTATATACTACACATTTTTAGGGAAAATGGTAATTTTCTCCGAAAAATGGGATGAGATTTCAAGATTTTTCTTCATAAATCCAATACAGGGTAAACTCGTACTGTATGGACACTAAACACTGCCTATCTTCAACAAATAAAGTTACTTGTTTAGTACGGACTCTTACTGGGTGATGTATGGACACCACTAGCTTTGTATGGACACCGTATTTTCTAAGTGGTTTTAGTGCTGTTAGCTCTATAGAAATGCTTGGACTAGTTCAAAAACGTGTAATTTCCAAAATAAATACTTTTGTCAATGATAAGAAGCTCTAGTGGTGTTGCATGACCAGGAATACAGCCATTAACAGGAAAATATGGTTATGAAACTAAAACTGAAACTAAAATAACATTGGACTAAAAATAAATTATATATTTTTATATTAAAGGGATCATTAATTTTTTCTTCGAAGGAGCTTCTTGCTCTTTGAACTTCTCAAGTGTGGAAACGTGTGTACACCTGGCACTCCCATTGAATGAGCCAACGCCAAAACTGATTGAGCCAAACTTGTTAGTCATTAGTGTGAATGAGCCAACCATTATTAGGATTGAGCCGCTTCTTGTTAATTGGTGTAATGTTTGTACGACTGTTAAGAGAACATGCAAATGAGGTTATGTTCTTCATTCAGTTGTAAAACTCATTTGCATATTCATCGTCTCTTGAACGCTATATAAACAGCGCGATTGTTATTGTTATTCCGTCTGTTACTTGCTTGCTGTCAGTAAAGTTCTTGGGTTAGAGGAAGCTAGTCCAAGATCTTACAATTGGTAAAATGCATTTTATTGTGGGAGAGCAAAATGTATATTATCACTCCCTTGATTGATCCATGAACCAAACATTTGTACAAAAATTAAATATAATGACTAGTGATTGAGCCACCAATGCATTTGTAGTTGTGTCTGTCCCCGCGTTAATAATTTATCTTAGAAATTTCGAAATTGCAGGTTACTAGTTAACGGTCAATTCAACTAAAAGCTAGCTAAGCTAAGGCTTATGAACTCTGTTCGTTTTAAGTCTGATTAAACTTTGGTGAGCAACTAGCAAGAGCAGAGCATCATTCAGAATATTCAGCTAAAAATAGGCGAATGGAAATGACTTTAAATTGTCATATTATCAGTTTTCTGAGCGGTTTGTGCATGCAAAAGGACAGGGACGGATCAACCATAGGTGTATTAACGGAGATTTGTTGAGGGAGGGGCGCCGGGGGCGGGGAGACTACGACCAATTCGGCTCTCCACCCTTAATGTTTTTGTGGGGGACGTGTAACCGGGATTTTGGGTGGAGGGTACCTCCCTATAAATGGGGCGAGCTTTTTCCAGACCCCCCTGTCCGCGACCCCCCCCTCCCAACCAAAAGTTTTCTATTTTTGCTCCACAAATCGCATTTCCAGCCGTTTCTAAATTCTAATACTAAAAAGCATAAACTATGATGTAATTTAATGCAGACAGTGGTTTTAAACACGTAACCTTTAATGCCAGCTTGTTTCCACATTGAAAATAAGGTCACTGTGGACTCCGTAAAGGGCTTCAATCCGAAAATTTTAACTCTTTGAAAATTTTTGCAAACAACGTTAATTTTTGTGAATTTTTGCTCCTTCGGCGCGACTACCCTTGCCAGTTGGGGGACGTCTCCCTCAAAAATTTCTGGAACGGGGGGAGTGTGTTAAAAACTGGCTGTGCGCTACCCCCCACCCTCCCGCTGTATATGCACCTTTCGTTAGGGGATCCAATCTCCTCCTCCTTATTACAACTATGGTCAAGGTCCGTCCGTCAAATGAATCGGCCTTAAGATTTTGATTTTATAAACCGATTGGCTTATTGCGGTTGGAGGAAACTGTGGTTTGCAATCTGGAAAAGGATTGGCTTTTCTTAATTTCAATCCTTTTCCAGATCAGAGCTTCCTCATTTCAAGTCTGGATATTTATCTATATATACGGAAAATCCTTGTGCAGTTAGAGCATACTGGATTTGCCTCACCGTCGTAGAATTCCTTCGGGTAAGTGTTTTTTGAATTTTGTTTGAATTTTCTTTGACATTTAGTTCCAGCACATCTGGTAATAGTCGTGGCTGGGCAAAAACACTGGGGGTCGGCTGAGGGAATTGCGTTAGCCAAATATTGCCACAGACCTGCAAACGTTTCGTTCTTTCGCCATGTTTGGCCAAAACTCGGAGAGGGAGGTTGTCGCCAAGATTTGTCCTTTTGGTGCCCCCACACCTATGCAACTGGTATGTGCTGGAACAAAATTAGCAGGAATGAGCTCAGGGAACCAGAAAACTCCCACAAACATAATGTTGAGTCGCTAAGTAAAGCCTAGTACATGATACGCAGGAATCACCAACAATCTCAGCATATATGTATATATGCAAAATTGGATAAGTTTATCTTACATCCTGGGGTGTACGTGTACATATATATTCAGGAGTTTGAAAAACGGGTCGAACAATGAAGTGGAGTTCGGACCGAATTGTTTGGAAAAATATTCCAAATTTGCGAAAACTAGCTGAAACGATTCTTTTTGACACCACAAGTCCCATTAAAAGTCTATCATGCCATAAATTGCAATACATACATGTAGTCAACCGAGAAAAAACCCACTCGAATATGAGGGGGAAAACCACTCCCAGTATGGCTACCTGTATGAGCTATAGGGGATTTAAATAGCCTATCTCGAAGAGCGTCTAAAACTACCCTAGAGATTGTAGTCCCCGCTGCTTCCTTGCAAATCTTTTGGGACTTTGAAATTTTTGAAAATTTTGGTTCGTCCAATTTGGCCGGGCCACCCTGAACTATTGGGAAGGCCTAGACCAAAACGAATTATATGTACGTAAGCAAGCAAGCAAGCAAGCAAGCAAGCAGTACAGTAAGCATTTGCGTTGGATTCGTCGAAGCAGCAATTATTTTCCAATCAGCCCTGCTCCGTTATACCACTCCGTTAATTTTTATTTTTAAAATTTCTTACAATAGAAAGAATTTGGATTGTTTCTGATGAGTGGAACATGAAGAAAATTTGTAAACGTTCTACTGAATATCGTTTCGTGACTTGGTTGGTGGACAAAATTGGTGTATTGCGCTACCCTCCCGCACACCACTTTAAAATTGGATTTCAGAAATAATCCGAATCAAAGAAAAGCAACGGATGGATCAAGTAGTACTCCAGCCAAGGATCATGACTCTAAAGGTTTTGAGTCTGACACAAGAAGTGGGTGTGCTTAAGGCTACGTACATACGTCAGATGTATTCATACATGTTCATACATTACATACATACATACATTCATACATTTATGGAAAACGTATGAAATTTGTGTGAAGACATTGAAAACAGTTCTGATAAACCTGGGAAATAAAATAAAAGTACTGGTAGTTGTTGTTGTAGTTGAAATTATAGTTGTGGTTGGTGAGAAATTTTCGACCAAGCCGATGGAAAAAACCTAATGCGGGAAAAGTTCCCATCCCGCAGATGGGTTTTTTCAAGCCGAGTCTAGGTTACCCCCCCAGTTCGCACTACCGGCCATAGAGCCAAATGGCATACACCATCGTTAAGTTCGAGACATATCCTCAGTGAACCTGTATATAATCTGTTTTGCCCATGTAACGGATTAAGGTTGGAATGATCAACCTTTCCGTTGCTGGCGGTTGTAGCTAGGCTAGCTACCCGCTTGGCTTCCTATAACATCATCAAAGTGGGCTGGGACACGTTTGCAAGTCACGTAGCTCCCCCAACGTGTATGCGTGGGATTGGGTGGGTTCCCCCCCTCGTGACTTTGGGAGCTACGTGATTTGGGGGCAAATTCTCACTAGGGGGCGCTCGTGGGAGGGTCCAACCCATACACTCGCTCCCCTATTCACTTCTGTATTATTCTGCCTTTGTGTGCGCTTGCTATTTATCTGCTATTCTCCCCCATTACTGTAAATATTATTGTGTCTCTCCCTCAGCTCTCCCCAGAGCTTGGTACGTTGGCTGACCCCCGTCAGCCCGCTGTAACTGTAAGTCAGTGTCTGTTTGTTTGTTTGTGTGTGACTGAGGGTTCATCCCAGTATTTTATTGTATTGTTATATTACTATAACGTGTTGTTCTGTTCCTAATTAAAGTGTATTTAGTTAGGTTTGAGTTTTCTGAGCTCCTGCTAGGTAGGTAGTTACATCTTGAGTGAGTGAGAGTGCGAGTCATCTCGCCCTTAGGATCGGACTATTTACTGCGTATATTGTCTGGCGAGGCTGTCCCGACCGTCTCCTGTAGTCGGTCTGTTATCCATCTGTGCCACGGTCTCCGCGTCCGCTACGTCAGGGCGTGGTAACGGTGTTAGTACGTAGGTTAAACTACTACCCCCGCTACATTAGGCTGCCAGGAGCTCAGGGATTTCTTGCCTGAACCCATTCGTAAAATTTTTCAAACTTTTATTTATTTTTGTCTGAGTTTCGTCGGGGTTCCCCCGTAGTTCTTCGCGTTCAGCGCACGAATTTTTTTCCAATTTTCTTAGGTAGGTAAATCCCCCCTAGGGTCAAAAATCGGGAAAATTTTTTTTTCTCTCTAGGGTCTGACTGTTTGTATACGTGTATAACTGTGTACCTGGTTCTCCCCCACATTAGGCTCTAATATAGCATTTATGTTTAGGGTGAGTTAGTCTAAGGCTATTTTTGGGATTTGAGATAGGAATTTTTACCAAAATTCGTACCTAATTAACAAATAATTTTGTTGTGTTCAATTTTGTTTGTGTTGGTGATTTGATTTTGCTTGTCTAATCCCCTTATTTTAGGTTAATTTTGGTAATTGTTTCTCATTCAGGTCAAAAATAGTAATTTTGTACCAGAATTTATATCAATTTGTTGTATTTTGTGTCACTGTTTATATACGTATACACTAGTATTTTTCTGGGGTACCTAAGAATACTTTTGGGTTGTACTAATTGTCATTTTCAAAAAGAACTTTTAGGAAAAGAAGAGAGTGCAACTCAAGATGGACACAAAGCGCGCAAGCTTACGCTTGAAAGAACGGGAACTACGTCACCAACCCTACTCGGTGACTGGACATCGTGGAGACTCCCACTTGGACTGTATGGGATGTCAGCCCTCCACGTCGAGAGCGAATTCTGGGTCGTTCGACGACCGGGAACCGGTGCAGAGGATGCGCCCCCGGTCCAGTTCTGCCACGACAGCGGATCTGAGAAGAAAAAAGAGTGGCTGGGCATCGGGGACTGCTCGGAAAAGCAGTGCCCCTACTCTGGATCCAGGAATCTCCAGTTCTCTGACCACATTATCTGAGCCGGAATCATCAGGAGTGGGTCCGTCATCGGACTCGGCATTTGTGACAGCAGCATCAAGCCTGGTTTCTTTGGATGACAACCATTCTGATGGTCTATCTGCTCAGACACGGAATTTCAATGACGAACTGAATAGGACATTGAGCTGGAAAGAACTTGGATTTGATCAGAGGGACTCTCCTCAGAGTTCTGAGTCGAGTCCCGGGGACCAGACCGTCATCGGTCTTGAGGAGCGCATGGACTTGGGTTCGTCCCCGGACCGTGGGCAGGCTCTACAAGAATCTGATGATGATATGACGGCCCTGGGAGCTGCGGCGATGCCTGGATTGCCACCTTTGGACGACCTGGTTAATTCTGTGTACCAGAATCTCGGAATTGATCTGGAACGCGAGTTCTCGCTTGGAACGGCGGCACTAAATAATTGGGCCATGGATTCGGCAGCACAGCATAGGCTGTCCTGGGACCCATCCTTTGATGTTGGGGCTTTGGCTTCACCGTCTCATCAGCCCAGTCCATCACGGAGTTCCGCGGGTGTCATCACCCCTGTAGCAGTGAACCAAGGAATGGAACAGCAAGTTGTGGTGCCTCAGCCCTCACAAACGACAGCCAGGGGACAGATGGGCCCAGCCCAACGCCCTGAGGGAGCAGTCGTGATCACATTGAACACGACCGTCGTGAATAACCAGATTTTGCGACCGGACCTTTGGTCAACCCCATCACAAACCTCATCACCGGTGACCAGAAGACCAAATATCTTGCGACCATCGGTCCGTGGTGGACGGACCGGTCATCGGGTTCATGCTGGTGTCGTCAATTTGATGTCGTCAATTCCGGAAACCAGTCCAGCTGATCATTTTGGACCAATGGAACCATCAACCAGTCATCAGCCATCACAGGAACAGCCGGTTCGTCCGACTGTCACCCCACCGCGACGACCATCGTCCGGTGGGTCGGTCAACATGGTCAGAATGACGCCTCAACAAGTGCAGATGTTGAATGACTACACCAAGTGGTTCAAGTCGATCTCCAAGTTCAAGGGCCGCAAAGGAGCCATCAAATTGTCAACATGGCTAAAGATGTTTGAGTCAACTTGGGGAGCAAGTGGAGCCGAGCTTGACCTCAAACGGCCATTGTTGTGGTATCTGCTTGATGATGTGGTCAAGCAAGACTTGGAAGGTCAGACCATGGGAACTTACGAGGAGTTGGTGTCCATTCTTCATCAGCTGTATGAGCCGGTCACCAAATCGGCCGACAAATATGCTCGGGAATTCTTCGAACGGAAACAACTCGCATCGGAATCGAGCCTGGATTATCTCAACGAGCTGAGGTCCCTCGCCTGCAAAGCTTTTCCGACGGCCGAGCTGAAGGAACGAGAGCTAAAGGTCGTAGAGCGGGCCTCTAGAGGACTCAAAGCGGCATTGCGAGCAAAGGTCGCGAGTTTGTTCGCTGATGCCGAGAATTGGGACCATCGCAGGCCGAACGATATCTTCATGCGAGCCGTGCGTATTTTGGAAGCGGTCGAGGATGGTGACACTCAATCAAAGACAATGGACACCACGCGTTGGTGATGGTGAGAGGGTTCAGCCCATTGATCAGCAGGAATGTCCAGCGTACGTACGCGAACTCAAACGTGAGCTTCAGGACATCAGGAACTCGATCGTCCAAGGCCAGGCAATGGCAACAGGTCAACAATCCTGGGACGACGAAGTGGTCGCAGCCTGTGAGATATTGGACGATCCGAACATGCAAGACTTGGACCCGGAGGAAGTCTGTTTTCTGGTGGAGCAACAGGCGAACACTGGAAACTCAGGAAAGGCATCTTCTAGTCAGGATAGGTCCAATCGTTGTACCTACTGCGCGGAACCTGGTCACAGGTGGGCACATTGTCCGGTGTATAATAGGAACATCACCTTCTAGCGGGGGTAGTAGTTTAACCTACGTACTAACACCGTTACCATGCCCTGACGTAGCGGACGCGGAGACCGTGGCCAGCGTCCGTCAACGAGCCATCACGAGCGTCAACCAGCCCGTGAACGATCACCATCAGCTCGTCGTCGTGACCAGGACCGTCATCGACAACCATCACGGGGTCGTCGTTCGGACGAGCGTCAGCAATCGACCGAGCGTCGGCATGAGTCTCGCGATCATCGCGCAGACCGTCGACCTCCAACCTATCCGAAGGCTCAGCATCACGTCGAGTCTCGTCAGAATCGTGACAAACGCTTAGCGGCCGACGCCTTGAGCCGACAACGACCACAGAAGTCGACTTATAGCGTGCCACGTGTGAAAACTATCAAGAAACCGGATGGTCGTAATTCTGCGGTTCGGGAGCTCCCGCCCGAATACCCTAATAACTATACGAGGGACAATTTCCCGCCATTCCGGGTTTACTTGGTCAATGTCCTTTGTGACATGCTCAATCAGGACATTGCGCGGTCGGTTTCTCGGGGAACGGAGGACCCGATCTATGACGAATTCAGGATCGAGCAGCCCACACCGGCTGAGGTCGCTGAGATCAAAATGGACCGTTGGCCAGACGACCCGATCGTCTATTGTCGGGATAACAACCTCCAGTGGATCCCACACAACGTCCCTGGAGATCCATCTGAGAAGAAGCTCCATCCTTGGGTGGCCTTGTTTCGCGACGAGGTCCTCAAGTGGATGCAGGCCAACGCCCACGATTCCCAGCGGTTCCCATCGGACTTTATGGACACCATCTGGCAACGGATGTGTGCTCGCGACAGCCAGCTGACCAACCACATGACGGCAGATCCGCAGCCTGAACAGACCGGCGGTCGGACTGTTTGGCACTCGCGATGGGTCATCAAGGACTACCGTGATCGTCACGGGAAGCTGTTCAAGGGCTTCCCTGTCAACCGCGTCTCGTCGAATGCACGATGGGCCAATTGTTTGGCCATGGCAGCGTTGGTGCCCGAACTCTTTCGGTACCCACACCTGATTCGACGATACGAATCCCAGCATTTCTACGTGACCCATATGCACGCTCGGCGTCTTCGGACCCGCTGCATGACGGTCCGTTATGCCATGCTCGGATATCATCGGCCCAACGTCGAGGGCATTGCGAACGTGGACGAAGGCTATTTCCTGTGCTTCTATTTGGGGCCGGACTACGCCTTCTCCTTCATGCACAATCATCTGCCGCATGTGTCGTTGCCGGTGGAGCAGCTCGAGAACCAGGGTTTCCAGACCAAGGAACACCTGTATCAGGGACGAAAGGGTTGGTTCTGCCAGTCCGACGTCGTCATGGACCTCGTGAGGGAGCATCCCCATCAGGATGGCTTTGCTATCAAGCGTAGCACTGACCAAGCCATTGCTGCACTGCCCGCTTGTCGCATCGAGCGATGGCAGTCGGGTCCAGATCAGCTCACCCAGCGGCTGATCATTTTCCACACGTTCTATCAGTCCCTGGAAATGCAGGAATTCCTGGTCCAGACCATCGGAAGCTATTACGGGAAGGCTTCCACGGATCCTTGGTGGGGTCTTGGCGTACGGGTTCCTCGTGGTTTCAAACCCGACGATCTGACTTTTAACGGGAAATATAATTTCCTGTTCAATACGGACAATTGGAACGGGCGAAACATCCAAGGGTCTTTGTACACCGAAGTGGGCCTTTGGTTCATGCAGGCGGGCCCTGATGAGCTTTGGGAGGACAGGTTTGACCGTGTCCCATTGAAAGACGCTCGTCTTGAGGCCTACCTCAATGTCGTTCGAAAGCGCATAGATGCGGCGGCCGAGCGCTATAATCGTGGTCAGCCCGCACCTCCGTTCTTTCGACAGGACGCACCGGCGGCCCTGCGAAAGCAGCCGATTGACCTGCCACCCAATTGGACCGGTGTCCACATCGCCGGGTGCGCTCCGCCAGGACAGGAGAAGAACATCTTCTATCCGTGCTTCGCCCTGACCATTTGGAATCCGTTGGAACCCCATCCAAATGACCACCACAGGTCCACAGAACTGATCATGCGGGAATATTGAGTGCGTCGTCATCGAGCCTCATGACCCATGGTCCGTTCATTCCATCAGTTATGACTCTTCGCAGTCCGGAAAGTCATCTTTCCTGGTTGTGAAATCCTCTAATTGTGACTTTTCTGGCATCAGATTGGACTTGAACCATGTCCAACCCACCATGATGACGGTTCATCCGATGCTAGACCTGAATTTGACTTTATTTCCATTGATCTTCGGATCCAGATCATTATATAGATCATTGTTTTAGCTGTTATTTTGACATTAGTTTTGCATAATTGCATAGGTTATTTTGTATTTTAACTTACGAATCTGGATTTTTGAATCTAATATTGCGAATTTGGTATTTCTTATTTTGTTTAGTTTTTGAATTATATTATTTGTTACCTAGGACTAGTATCTCTGTGATGTGCAATGTGTACTTAAATTTCATGTACGTACGTTTTCTTAATTTTCCTTGAATTCATATTTACTCTCTTTGTCAAAATTTCTCTATGAACCTATAATCTCCTTGTTTAGTAATTTTTGAACCTGAATCTGCTGTATTTTATGTGTTTAGTTTATACGAACTGTATTTTGTTAGTTTTGTTAACTGCGAATCTCGAATTTCCTTAGTTTTGAATCTGTATTTTTGTTATAACTATGTCGTATATTAACCATCTTATTTTTCGTATTTTTTCTACTAGTTTTATATGCCAATGACATTTGCTCATAATATGTACAGTGCTTTATTTTCGAGGAATCATTCCATACTGCCATATATATGTGTGCCTTATATTGTCGAAAAACCCAGTGACGAATCTCGTCATATGAAAATACATAATTTTACCTAGGGAGGGTGGGGTTTTTCTTCCCATAGGACCTCCACCTAACGGTGTGTATTTTCTATGGTTACTTTATTATTATGATTATTATTATCATAGGCAGTTTGCCTTGTTGAGCGACGGCCTGATAAACCCTAGCTCAGCTTGGTTTAACTTAAATTTAATTAATATTTTATCTGAAAGTTCAACTTTTATTTCTTTGTTAACATATATTAACACACTCGTTTGACTATACATTCCAAAGGAGGGTAACTCCTCTTCCCCATGAGTTATCTTTGGAAAGTCATTTGTATTTTCATATTAAGTTACTTACAATCCCAGTACTTAATACGGTTCTAGTTTAATACGTGTATTTTTTGGCCATGCAAATATGTACGTGTGATTTTGTCATTTTTGTGTTTTAATTTTTGACTGTTACTAGTGCTTCATAGTGCCTAGTATATGCTTAATCACCTGTATTATGTAGTATTTAATCACTTATTTTTGTGTTTTTTCTACACTTGTTAATTTAGTCTAGAGCTTTTGACTTGCAGTCTGCAGTTGTCAGTGGTTTTGTACTTGTAGCATCATTGCTCTGTACTGTTCGTACTTGTTGAGAGTTCAGCTCACGTACCAGTTTGCCATTTGTGCAGTGATCCTCTCGGGAGTTCGGATGGCGAGCCCTGGGGAGATGTAACGGATTAAGGTTGGAATGATCAACCTTTCCGTTGCTGGCGGTTGTAGCTAGGCTAGCTACCCGCTTGGCTTCCTATAACATCATCAAAGTGGGCTGGGACACGTTTGCAAGTCACGTAGCTCCCCCAACGTGTATGCGTGGGATTGGGTGGGTTCCCCCCCCCTCGTGACTTTGGGAGCTTCGTGATTTGGGGGCAAATTCTCACTAGGGGGCGCTCGTGGGAGGGTCCAACCCATACACTCGCTCCCCTATTCACTTCTGTATTATTCTGCCTTTGTGTGCGCTTGCTATTTATCTGCTATTCTCCCCCATTACTGTAAATATTATTGTGTCTCTCCCTCAGCTCTCCCCAGAGCTTGGTACGTTGGCTGACCCCCGTCAGCCGCTGTAACTGTAAGTCAGTGTCTGTTTATTTGTTTGTGTGTAACTGAGGGTTCATCCCAGTATTTTATTGTATTGTTATATTACTATAACTTGTTGTTCTATTCTTTATTAAAGTGTATTTAGGTAGGTTTGAGTTTTTCTGAGCTCCTGCTAGGTAGGTAGTTACATCTTAAGTGAGTGAGAGTGCGAGTCATCTCGCCCTTAGGATCGGACTATTTACTGCGTATATTGTCTGGCGAGGCTGTCCCGACCGTCTCCTGTAGTCGGTCAGTTATCCATCTGTGCCACGGTCTCCGCGTCCGCTACGTCAGGGCGTGGTAACGGTGTTAGTACGTAGGTTAAACTACTACCCCCGCTACACCTAGGTCTTTCCAGCAGTTCAGGGTGACCCACCAAAGTTGGCCCTGTTTGATCTCCATGTTTGTTGTGACCAAAAATTCCAAAATTTTGAGTCCAAAAATATTAGCTGAGAGGCAGAGGGAGCTACAATAATACACCCTCCAGGGTAGTTTTGGCGCTCTTTAATATTGGCTATTAAAATCCTATCTAGCTCATATGGGTGACACACACTGGCGATGGGTTTTTCCCGCATATCGGACTGGGTTATTTCCGCCGCGCTATACATACAAGAATAAACCAAATGCAAATTATACTGCCAATGAAGGAACGATTGGAGCGATATGCAAAATTTCAAACGATTGCAACTTACGTGTAGCTATTTCTAGTCAGCGCTGTACTTCAGCAGCACTCTACTGCAGCGCAACAATATAGTAACACCGGAATAGGTATACGAAGCGTTATAATAGATTATCATGTCCTAAACTACCAAAATGCCGAATTTCAACTACCTGTGATGAATGAATAACTTGTTATTGACGGTGCTGTGTTTGTTTCATATGTTTCATAAGTTTCATATGCTTAGTCGTTTACAGCAAGTCTACAGGCCAACTTTGGGCCTGCCGCCTGAACGATCCCGAACAGATATCGGAAATCGCCTCAGTTATGACACGCTACCCATCCCAAAGTTTTTATGCAACAAGCCGCGTGTCCTTAGTTTGTTCCCGACGCCCTGTAGTCTTGACACAAAAGTGGCCCTTTTTGGCCATCTAAGGCCACTTTTGGCCGACCGCACAGGTGGCCGGCGGGGCCGGGCTGCAGGAAATTGTCCAAAAGTTACATTGCAGTTGCAGGTACGTTGCAGTCAAGTTTGTTGATGATGTCATCTTAAATCTGATGATATCTGAAATCTGATAATCTTAAATGATATCATCTGGGTTGGGGGGGTTCGTGGAGGGGGGTCTGGAAAATGCCCGCCCCATTTAGAGGGAGGTACCCTCCACCCAAAATCCCGGTTACACATCCCCCACAAAACATTAAGGGTGGAGTGCCGAAGTGGTTGGAGTCTCCCCGCCCCCGGCGCCCCTCCGTTGCAGTCAAGTTTGTTGATGATGTCATCTTCCGTGATCTACTGCTGTGGAATTTTAACGTCGCCAATCGTCTGCTGCGGCTTCTAACAGACTAGCCGCCAACGCTAAACGTATACGGAGAACCGAAACCGTTCATAATTTTCAGCAAATTCAAACCTTGATCACTTCTTTTTGTCTGGAAGATGCTTCTTTAGCAATCGGGTCTTTCAGGTTTTCAAAAGTACATGGGTGCCATGGGGCCTGAGTATCACATCCATCGGTTTCGGCAATATGTTCATCGTTTTCAGCAACCCCGATTTACTATATAATATGCGCACCACCAAATGGCTGAAAAACGCTATTTTAGACGACTTAGACAATTTTCTATGTTGGAGCCCTCGGAAAATTTCTAAGCCCGCTTTTCGCAAGCGGACTTTTGACCATCTATAAAAATCGATCCAGAGCGTAACCAGAGAATCAAAAAAACTTGATGAGTTCCAATACATAGATAATAAAAAAATAACATGGAAAGGTGCATACCATTCGCGGATAGAAAAATCCATTCTCCCAAAGATGGAGACATAGGCGTAAAGGACATACAGAACGTCCCCCAACTGGCAAGGGTAGTCGCGCCGAAGGAGCAAAAATTCACAAAAATTAACGTTGTTTGCAAAAATTTTCAAAGAAATAGAATTTTCGGATTGAAGCCCTTTACGGAGTCCACAGTGACCTTATTTTCAATGTGGAAACAAGCTGGCATTAAAGGTTACGGGTTTAAAACCACTGTCTGCATTAAATTACATCATAGTTTATGCTTTTTCGTATTAGAATTTAGAAACGGCTGGAAATGCGATTTGCGGAGCAGAAATAGAAACCTTTGGGTTGGGGGGGGTCGTGGAGAGGGGGTCTGGAAAAAGCCCTCCCCCCATTTAGAGGGAGGTACCCTCCACCCAAAATCCCGGTTACACGTCCGCCACAAAAACATTAAGGGTGGAGTGCCGAATTGGTTGGAGTCTCCCCGCCCCCGGCGCCCCTCCGTTGCAGTCAAGTTTGTTGATGATGTCATCTTCCGTGATCTACTGCTGTGGAATTTTAACGTCGCCAATCGTCTGCTGCGGCCTCTAACAGACTAGCCGCCAACGCTAAAAGTATACGGAGACCCGAAACCGTGCATAATTTTCAGCAAATTCATAACTTGGTCACTGCTTTTTTCTGGAACATGCGTCTTTAGCAATGGGGTCTTTCAGGTTTTCAAAACTACATGGGTACCATGGGGCCTGAGGATCACATCCATCTGTTTCGGCAATATGTTCATCGTTTTCAGCAACCTCGATTTACTATGGGAGTAAAGGACATACAGAAGAGAAAAACACACACTCAAACTCGGTCGAAAAGTCGATTTTTCCAAGTTCAGTTTTTCCGGGCAAGTTTGGTATCATTCGAAAACTTTTGGTCTGGGGATTTCAAAACTGCAAATTTTAGCTCTCAACGCCTTACCGTTAATTAGTGTCAGCTACTTACAATTTTCAAAAGTTGCATATTACCGTTATGGACATATGGACACTTTATGGACACCGTTATGGACACTTGCGTAAAGGACATACAGAACGTCCCCCAACTGGCAAGGGTAGTCGCGCCGAAGGAGCAAAAATTCAAAAAAATTAACGTTGTTTGCAAAAATCTTCAACGAGTTAGAATTTTCGGATTGAAGCCCTTTACGGAGTCCACAGTGACCTTATTTTCAAAGTAGAAACAAGCTGGCATTAAAGGTTACGGGTTTGGAACCACAGTCTGTGTTAAATTACATCATAGTTTAGGCTTTTTAGTATTAGAATTTAAAAACGGCTGGAAATGCGATTTGCGGAGCAAAAATAGAAAACTATGGGTTGGGGGGGGGGGTCGTGGAGAGGGGGTGATAATATGACTGATAATATGACAATTTGGACAATATGTAATATTTTTCCAAACAGTTCGGTCCGAACTCAACTTTATTGTTCGACCCGTTTTTCAAAATCCTGAATATATATGTACACGTACACCCCAGGATGTAAGATAAACTTATCGAATTTTGCATATATATACATATATGCTGAGATTGTTGGTGATTCCTGCGTATCATGTACTTGGCTTTACTTAGCTATTCAACATTATGTTTGTGGGAGTTTTCTGGTTTCCTGAGCTCATTCCTGCTAATTTTGTTCCAGCAATGCTGAAATTTGTTCCTGAAATCCAATTTTAAAGTGGTGTGCGGGAGGGTAGCGCAATACACCAATTTTGTCCACCAACCAAGTCATGAAACGATATTCAGTAGAACGTTTACAAATTTTCTTCATGTTCCACTCATCAGAAACAATCCAAATTCTTTCTATTGTAAGAAATTTTAAAAATAAAAATTAACGGAGTGGTATAACGGAGCAGGGCTGATTGGAAAATAATTGCTGCTTCGACGAATCCAACGCAAATGCTTACTGTACTGCTTGCTTGCTTGCTTGCTTGCTTACGTACATATAATTCGTTTTGGTCTAGGCCTTGCCAGTAGTTCAGGGTGGCCCGGCCAAATTGGACGAGCCAAAATTTTCAAAAATTTCAAAGTCCCAAAAGATTTGCAAGGAAGCAGCGGGGACTACAATCTCTAGGGTAGTTTTAGACGCTCTTCGAGATAGGCTATTTAAATCCCCTATAGCTCATACAGGTAGCCATACTGGGAGTGGTTTCCCCCTCATATTCGAGTGGGTTTTTTCTCGGTTGACTACATGTATGTATTGCAATTTATGGCATGATAGACTTTTAATGGGACTTGTGGTGTCAAAAAGAATCGTTTCAGCTAGTTTTCGCAAATTTTGAATATTTTTCCAAACAATTTGGTCCGAACTCCACTTTATTGTTCGACCCGTTTTTCAAAATCCTGAGTATATATGTACACGTACACTAACGTACGCTCAATCACACTAATGACTAACAAGTTTGGCTCAATCGGTTTTGGCGTTGGCTCATTCAATGGGAGCGCCAGGTGTACACACGTAGTGTGGAAGTTATGCGATTATTGAAGTTTTATGATTATTGTGTAGGAGTGGAGCAGACAATAACTTGAACGATAGCTATCCGTTGTTTTAAAAACAACTGGACTAACAGATATTTTGCTACAGCGAAGCTAAATTATAGATTTTTCAGTTCTATATGTGATGGGTAGACTGCGTTTTGATCGTTTTTGTCTGTATATTTTGGTTCTGAGGCCTACCTACATTCTGTGCTTTCTGTACTGTTTTGCCTGTATGCTTAGCTGCCTCTAATGGGGTGACCCCCCTGTTTGTATCTTTTGATAACTGGTGATTGTGGAAATTTCCTGTTTTGATCCAAATTTTCGCTTTGATCCTTTCTAATGGGTCGGTTAGCAATTAATTTTGGGGTAAAGACGAAAATATTTGACAAACTACTTACCTGGGGAGTTTTTGGTCCCCAGGTAAGCCTCTTAGAAACCAATTTAGGAACGATAAGAAATTTTCCCCTTTCTAATCAAAAATTATGCGCACTCTCTAAAAGGACTTCCAACGCTCACCGCAAATCCTGACTGACAGTTTTCAGTCAGGACAATACACAAAGAGCTGGGTGACTGACCCAGTCCCTATCTTGTTTTTCTCCCAAGTCTTCAGTCTTGGGGCAGACTCGCTACTGAACGGTTGATCTCTAGTTGTGACTGCTTTGCAGTTCGTTCTTGACGGCCATTGGAGCCTTGCGATTTATGTACTGTTAAGTCTAGTGTTGGAAGTTTGAGTTGAGCTTGATTTTCGCCTGCATCTCTACGAGCCCCCCAGAATTCAGTATTACTTTTGACCAGCAGTTTATTCCAATTATTCTCATTATCCTTTATCCTGTCACGTCTTGGAGTCTCTGGTAAGAGTAAGTTGCGAGTCACTGGAAGTGCGCCAGCTGTAGTTTCGGAATCGTAGTCAACTGTTGCTTAACTTTGAGTTTGAATAATTCGAATCACACTTTCACGGTTTCATTATCTCTGTCTATCTGCAAACTGTTGTGTAGCTAACCTTTGAATTCTGAAATTGTTGTGTAACTCTGTCCGTTCAATCTTGGTAGCTGTGTTTTGAACTAAACTTGTTAGCCTATTGTAACCTGTTCTTCACGTTCGTCTGTCACACCTAAAGTCTTGTTTCGTTGTGTTGTTCATTGATGTTCACGTAACCGTCTTTGTAGATTTAATAGAACTTAACTTTTCAATCTTGACTCCCCTAAGGAATTGTCATCTAGAATTTATAATTATTATTAGTTAAGTGGGCGAAATAACTAAACCAGTCTCAGAACCCGGAATAATCGAATAGGTTTGTTAGACCGTTGTGCGATCGGTTATCATAATCTTGTTTCTGTGTATAACTTGGAGTTGGGTCTCGTCATACCTGAAGAAGAGGCACCGGTATTAGAGCAGAGCAAAGATAGCTAAATTAGAGTACATTTACATTGTAATAATTTGGGGCTAATCTGTGGGTTGGAGGTCAAAATCCCCTGAATCATTGCCAGAGATCTCAAAACCAGTGCTATCGTGAGCAAACCCCTGTCTAAAAGTTAACCCTAGAAAGCCTATTTTATTACATATATATTTCGAAAACTACATATGTTCAAATAAAAACTATGTCGGAAAATACCTACAGATACGCATACAGATAGATGCGGATGAAAATTATCGTCACAAGGAATAGGAAAGTTTGTATTATTGTGGTCCTGGAAAATTAATTTTTTGTTCAGATGCTGTCAACTCGAACAAGAAATAAAGAAATTTTATGTTTTGTCTACGCCGCTACATCATTTAAAATTGTGCGATTTTTGCTAATTTTCGGACAGACAATTGTAAAATTTTGGAGATTTTTCGAAGTTTAATCGAAAATAATTTTAGTAAGTTTTTATTGATAAAAATCGCAAGAAAATCAAAACTGTTCTGACTATTTCTAACCAGAATCTGTAAAATGAAACCGTTTTTGCTAAGTTTGAAATAACCTTTCTTGATATTTTGGACAGTTTTTGACTTAGAACGTTCTGAAGTCGTTATAGAATTTACAGAATCGAATGCCTAATCAGTAAATGTCGAAATGATCTGCGGAAAATGATACTCTATTAATGACCACGATACGCTACTTAAATTTAATTTCTGAAAATAAATCGAATTCTTAAATTTAAGACTTAGGCACTACTTCCTTTCTTTAACACTAACTTCTGAAACAAAGCAGCTACGTAGAAAAACAGTTTACGACACTTAAAGTGTAGCTAGCATCAGAGGTTGCGAAGAGCCTATCTTTACTGTGTAAACACAGGTGTCCATACAATGCGAGCGTGTCCATATAAGACAGACGGGATGTCCATACAAGACTTAATGAAAATTTGCAGATGCAGACTAAAATTTCATTCTTATTAATTACAGTTAAGAAAGTGGTTCTCGTGCTTCAAATTTTAGATCATAAGAAAGAGCAGATTTCAAAGAGCATTTTCATACAAACCTTTTTTAGAAACAATTTAACTTAGAGTAAGAAAATTGAGGTAAAAGTTGTCGCAAAATTTTCATCGAAATGTCGTGCCTACAAGCAATCGGTACATAAATGAGCGCCACTGGAGAAGTTCTAGGCGGTTCTTGGTGAAATTTTCCCAACCAATAGAATTTGTTTTGCTATTTCAGCTGGTGCAAAAATCATTTCAAGCGAATAATCACTGACTTAGTTATTTACGAATACAATGAAATGGTGTCCATACTAAGCTAGTGTCCATACAGTACGAGTTTACCCTAGAAATATGCCTGGATAAATGATTATATATATATATGTATAATATATATGTATGTATGTATGTATAGCAATTCATAGAAATTCAATCAACCTAAGCAAATCAAAACCAAATCCTATCTGGCTTTCGAGACAAAAACCTCACGATGTCTGTTGGAACAAACTATGAATTTGTGTTCATTTAGTCCTCAGTAGAGGCTTATGCGAACTAACACGAGAATACAGGCAACTTAGCAACGAAGCAGAAACGTCTAGGCTAGGGTGGTACAGCTGGGATAGGTACTTAGTACTTTCTGGTAGCTAACTAAACTTATACTTGGTTTGGATTGGATACAAGCTTTTTACCTACCAAAAATAATCAACATTCGGAGACTTGCAAAATTTGGGCACAGGATTAATGAGTAATATTGGAGGGTTTAATCAAGGTTGTAGAGGTTTGATCACTAAGGATTTTTTGTCAGTAAATAATTACTCTATTGTTTTGTTTGCTGTATGTTTGATGTATTGGTTGGTTGTTTAGTTGGGTAGTGTGATTGTTAAGCTACCTGGTTTCAGCTAAGTGAAAATGAATGTAGTAAATGCGACAGCATTTGTCAGCTTAATTTAGCTTTATGACACCACTGTTCAACTGTTAATCCTGTTAAGCAGTCACAAGACGACCCATGTAGTGAGAATTAAGAAAGGGTTCTACAGAAAAATTAGCCACGCATATCACGGGTGAGGTCAGCTATGATGGTGGGTAAAACCCGTATCGGACGTTCTCTGGCCCTATCAAGTGCGTATGTGGTAGACATCAAGCAGGCAAAGCCCGACCTACTAAAATGAAACGAGCTTTCGAAAAGGTATGTTAGTTACTTCACGTCATACGTATCCTCGGGATCTATACGGGGAACGATTCTGACAGAACTTGGACTACCTTTCCGAAAGTGTTCGGGAAATGTCCGGGTTTCCGGCAGTTTGCTCCTGACGATTCCCTCCCTACAGACGTCGCCTTCAGCACAAGTAGTGGAGGCTCAAAAATGCGTGGAATTCACTAGATATTCTGGACAGTGGACAGCGATAAGAACTCCTATTAGAGATTTCTTGCTTTAGTCTTTGGTGCATTCTTTAATGCATTTAATTTGGTGCAATTAAATGCAATAGCTTTCCTGGTTCTTTACAGTTTAGTTATCATAAATATAAACGGAGCAGGCCTTTTCTACACAAGAAGCTACTTCAACTGCTCCGACGACTGGTATAAACCAATAAAACTTACATTTAAAATTTTGTCACAAGTCACAACTATTGACTATTACAATAGTACAAGTTCCGGTTCTATCACACATTTTTCGTCAGTTTCGTTTGCCGGAAGCACTCTACGGCATAAAACTGAATAGCTATTTGACTAATTTTATTAGCACATTAACATTAAATTAATATTAACAGCGAAGTACAACCGATACAGTCAAACTAAAGTATTGAAGGCAAACAAGTTTAAGTTAATGTTAACAAGACTGGGCTTCACCTAGACATAGGCGCTGCACTGACTCTCCATCTGGGCAAAGGTCTGGGGGTCCTTGGCCTCGGCCAGCTCCCATGCCCGGGCACCGCCGTTGGGGCAGGACTGGACACAGGACCGATAGACCGGGAAGCTCTGGCAGATGGTGGGAATATCGTAGGTACCGATGGCTTCCAGGAAGGTATTGGTGCAGGTCTGAACGCACTGATGCAGATCGCCATAGGCCATAGCAACGGCAGCGACCAAAACGATCAAGGCTAGGGAACGCATGCTGAACAAGAATTGGCTGAGACTTAACCACAAATTTAGGGCAGAAAATTCCTTGGAATACTGAGAATTCTGTAATGATTTCTCCCTAATTTTGCAGCCTATTTAATACCCATTCTGTGCCTTGATTAGGTGTCAGATTTGATGAATGAACAAAGTGGGCTAAATTCGAACCTTCGCGCTGATATCGCAGTCAAACAGACGAATTAGGCCTACGTGGTCCAATAGGCAAATTCGTTAGAAGGAAAATGAAAAATGGAAATGACTTCGAGGGGGCTTAGCAGTCAAAGCGTGCCGAATAGATTTATTGGAAATTCTAGAAATGGCCATTAATTTAGCTAATTAATTTTATAGGGGATCTCGTGCTGGTAGGTAAAATTATACCAGTACAGGTTTGAAGTGAGCTTAAATTTGAAAACGTGTTAACTCTGATTTAGGTATATACCTAGCCGTACTAAAAGGCTAAATAAGATCGCTAACAATATTTTTAAACACACAACTGTTAGAATAATAAATGTTAATAATAAATGTTAGATACAGAAAAATCGACGCAAGGAATGTAGCAAGATCGGAGTCTAACAACCATTTTAAAAGGTATTACTTTGTTATGGTTTGTAGTTCCAAAGTAAATTTCCTAAAAAATTCCTCACAAAAGCTTGCCATCTCGTTTAGTAGAAATCAGGGAACAATACTCAGAATTCTGCGTCTGGCACTTTATGAAACATTTAACCTTGAAAGACGTGCAGGTTGCAAATGCTGCAGGCTAAATACAAATGATAAAAGTTACATGTGCAATTTGCTGAATTCACAGCTTGCGATCGCTTCTAGATTAACGCAGTTTAAGTTTATTTAGGAGTCTTTGATTTGCTGGTTTCCAGTGGAATTTTGGTGTCGGTCCTGTTGTACCGCGGTGTCTTTCTGCAGATCTTGTTGGCTGACCTGGCGGTGCTGGTTCGTGTATTTGCAGCAATGGACTTTGGATCAAGTTTGAAAGCTTAGGATACGGACAAATTGCAAATACAAAATCCAAAAAAGTAGCCATCGTCAATACCGAAGAATGAGTTTGTAAAGCTATTTTCGATTGAAAACTTGAGAGAAATCTGCGTTCAAAACAATCTTTATTTGATTTTCAAAACATCACATTTTCGTTGCAGAGAGTAGGCAGATAGTTCTCCGTTCGGCATAACATGTCCAATAGAAGTATAACTGTGGACAATATGTAGTTGACCGACGGACCAGCGCTCTTGAGGCTGTCGAAATCCTATTGCACTATTTGATTTCTCTAAAAAGTCTGTTTTTGAATCTCGAACATAATTTTCGCTGGTTTCTCATAGACCAGGGATGGACACTGGGTCATGGGACACGGGTCATAGGTCGTTTGGGTCGCTGTTTTTGCTTGGGTCACTGGGTCTTGGGTCACTAGCTTTGCAAAACATTTGGGGCAGGGTAGGCCTGGGTCAAGCTTCCTATGGGTCACTTTGGGTCTGGGTCAGCAATTTTAGTGGGTCGTTTTGGGTCTGGGTCGCAGGGGGCCCTACCAAATCTTTAAAGTTTCAAATTTTCGTGGTGGAAGTTTAGCTAATTTGAAAGGTAAATCCATCATTTCTGAAAAATGATCGCGCCTTCGGCGTGATCACTAACAAATTAGTTAAATTTAGTTGTCATTTCGCAGAAATCAGTAGTTACGTGTCGTGCGACTTGCTTTGACATTATGTTTGAGTCGATTCACATATAGTAAAAGCACGTATACCAAGGTGGACACATTTCTGTTGATTCTAAAATTTTACAGCATCAACCACTCAGCTCTCGAAAAAATGGCCAGCAAATGCTGCAGTGGCAGCATTATTTCTCTCAATTCCATCAATATTGAAACAGCAATGAAAATTTTCCAATTTGAGCTAATTTTTAAAATTATAATGCTAGCTAAATGGTTTTAAAGCGTTTTAAAAGCAAAAACCTACCAATGTTTCCAGAAAAATTTTGCTTCCTTAGTTTCCTTCCTTGGCTTCCCCATACCAAGTTAAAATTTTTATTCTGGAAAAATTTAAACTTTTGAATTTGTATGCCCCGTGCAAAATTTTAAGGTTATTGGTCAAAAAATCAAAAGTTAGGGCTTTTGGGAAATCGCGAAAGATACATCGTCTCACATTTTCTTTAAATAAAAAACCTTGTCTCGGGTTGCATACTGTATCTAGTAATTTAAAATTGAAAACCGCCGACCCATGTTTAGTTGGTTTTTTGTAAGAAAAACAAACTGTTGATCTAGTTTCATAACATGAGTGGAATGTGCTTATTCTTGCGTCTTTGCAAAATTGAAAAAGTTAGGGAGTTGCAAAATGGGACAATCTCGGTTAGGTAAAGTCAGTCTGCGTAACGTTATTCTATTGGATCATTTGTGTCTGGGTCAGGAAAATTCCTGGGCCAGTTGGGTCTGGGTCGAAAACGTTTGGGTCATTTGGGTCTGGGTCACTAAATTTTAAAATTTTATGGGTCACCTTTGGTTATTGTCAAATTTGCGTTTGGGTCGAGTGGGTCCTGGGTCACAAAAAGTGACCCAGTTTCCATCCCTAATCGAAAATAGTCCGAAGAGCAATGTTGTAGGCATTTGTGAGTGGATTCGAATGATTATAAATTTGCCGTGTAGGGCAACCGGCAACCATAACCGCAGTGCAAGATACAACGGACTAATGCTAACGGGTTCTAATTTTTCCAGAACTAATATTTTCTCGCCTCGACTTTTCTGATGTTTCCTGGCCTACATGATTTTATTACAGCAAATTTGAATAAATTTCAACAACGAATGTGTATGTAAGCCAAAAATACGCGAACCAGAACCGGCACCTTAACATGTAAGATTATAGGTGACCTTCCATATTCCTTCCCTCCAAGCGTATCAGTTGATTTCCTCTTTTTGCTTCCGTTATGCTTTCCAAAATGTTTAGACAACTTAATGATGACAACCTACAACTTCCGAGGAACACGGTTTCTTTACTTTACTTTACTACGAGGCTAAGAATTAGCAGGGTTGCTATGATGTGCTCCATTATAGTCAGAGTCAGTAGCTGATCAAAATTATATAGTAGATGTGTTCAGACATTTAGCAAATGCTGTCTGAGACACCTATGTCTATGGTGCAATAACAACTGTGTCCGTGTAGCGCTTCTACCAGGGCTGGCGGATCAGGAAGAAACCAAGGACAAGCCCGAACGGGAGGCGTCAGGCACCCTTGTACCCACGAAACCAGGACCTAGAAGAGAGAAGGGAAGAGGGAGGTTCAGCTTTTCACTCACCATTGAAAGTAAGGAATTGGTCCCGCCGGGGATCGAACCACGGCCCTTCTGACTCCGGAGCAGACATGCTAACCACTACACCACGGGACCATCAGCTGAACTCCCATTGCAGGCTTATCAATCTTTCCTATGCCTACTTCCCTTACATCCGCACTAAAGCATCACGAGTCCATTGCGGCCTGCACGGGCAGAATATTTGCGGCCCGGCTCGCCCCTGCCCGTTAGAAAGTTTTCTCGGCCATGGAAGTTTAGAGCACGCCCGTCAAAGTTTTGTGCCAGTTCAGCTCGGTCAGTGAAATTTTTTCTACCTTCATCCCTAAATAAATCTCCAATTTTTTTGAAAAATATATAACTGCCGATTTCTAATGCAATGAACTGAAATCAATAAATGAGAGATTTGACATTAATTATGCGCACCAACTTTTGCAGTAAGATCTAAACGGTTTATAAGATTCTAGCAACTTTCGTGTAGTGAGTTTTGCAAGGACGCCATAACTCTAGTCGATTTTCCGTTTGTTCTGTAATTTATTTCATTTCAAAAAACGCCATAGGAGCTCCACCAGGTTATTACAACCTAAACTGTGATACTTGTACAATCTTCTATATAACTATTCTAAATAGAGTATATTGTAATGTTCATGAATTATTTTATCCGCTGGAATCCGCATCATTTGCAAACCGAACAACGACTAACACTGAAATTTTGTGAAACTAAGTAATATGTTGCAAGAAAAATCTCGGAAAACATAGCCATCTGGCGCAGTCCATGACATGTTTCCTTCGAAGAAAGTCTTCTGTGTAGACACATGTCGTGCACCCAGAGATGCCTACAGAACATTTAGCCAGACAGATTTAGTGGAAAATTAAGCCGAAGCGAAGCATAGTTGAACTTATCGGCTCCAGTTGAGGAATGTGCAGTTCATGCATTTTATTAAGATTGCATTGTACTTACTACTATCATACTACACAAAGAAAATACCCTAATATAAGGATACAATTATATAGTTTTGTTGCATTTCTTAAGCTCCAATCCATCTTCGGCGTCTGAAACAAGTAAAATGTTAATGAAAACGCTAACGTTTACGAAGTGTCAGAAAATATTGAACACTAAATTGCCTCATCCTGTTAAATTCAGTTTTTCGCCACTGATATTTTCCTTATATGCTAAAATATGTAATCTGTTTTACTATCTGTAAATTACTCTTACTAATTAACTAACTGAAAAGAAATCAGAAGGGGATTCGGTCCTATGCTACGCGATAGGCGGCTGCCAATTTAGAAATCATCAAATCCTAAGGAAAACTATAACTATAGCTATAAAGCTATATATCTGCCTGGCACCTCCTTCGGCTGCCTTATCTTAAGGTGCTGGTATCGCTTTGTGTAAATTCGGCCCTACAAGCTTCAATTCTCCAGGAAAGTGGATGAAATTTTCAAAATATGCTATATTGGTGCTCTTTAACATTCTCGGACCAGTCCCACATTTTTAGGTGAAAAGATGAGAAATTTTCAGTTTTTGGCATTATACTCTTAGTAGGTAGTCGATACATCAGATTGGTTGTTATGGATGGAAAGAGGGTACAAAAACGAACATTTTTGCTTTTACAACCTTTGAGCTATCTCTAGTGGTTGAGTCAGTATAAGCCAAAAATAATTTTTGGGGTCAAAAAACGGCTGTTTTCGAAAAAATCAGTTTTTTCAAAATTACTGCTAAATCATACGAACAATTTCCCGTTATTTATACTCAATCGATAAGCGATCTAATTGCCCATTTTATCAGTGCCTATTAGCTGGGCTTCGTTGCTTTAAGCTAGAGATTTGGCCGAAAAACCATTTTGGCAAAAACTGCGATTATTTTGTTTTGAACAGCGATTTCTCAAAAACTACCCAATGGATTCGCCTGATTTTTGGCTCGATGAAAATTGACACTATTGCGGAGGGACATTTTTCTTGGTTTGAGCTAAAACTTCGCCAGTTGCGAGAAAATTGAATACAAAGTTGCGAAATTTCGTGTCACCGCACATTTGTCGAATTTTCTGGAGTATATATTGAGGCTTGTTGAGCCAAATCCAAAAAAATGTCCCTCGGCGCATATGTCCTTCATAGCATGACACAAGAAAAAATTTTGGCCGATTCTACAGTTTTGATAAATCCATGTTCAAAACTTTTTTGTCTATATTTAGCCTGTCAGAAGTCAGTATGTCAGAAAATTTTTGCTAGTTTTTTGCTAATTTTGCTGGTTTCGTACGCTCATCTGAATGTACAGATTATAAGCTTTAAAACTATGTAAAAAGCTCTTTCCAACTCCCAAAGTTGCGAAAGTTATAGCGTTTCAAAAAATAACGACAAATGCACTGCACAAAACGATACCACCACCTTAAGGTGCTGGTATCCTTTTGTGCAGTGCTTTTTTGGTGATTTTTCGAAACCCTATAACTTTCACGATTTTGGGAATTGGAAAGAGCTTTATACATCGTTTTAAAGCTTATAATTTGTACATTAACATGAGCTTACGAAACTAGCAAAATTGGCACGAAAATAGCAAAAACATTCCGACATGCTGACATCTGACAGAATGAATACAGACCAAATATTTTTGAACATCGATTTCTCGAAACTGTGGAATCGGCCAAAATTTCTTCTTGGGCCATGATAGGAAGGACATGTGGGCCGAGGGACATTTGTTTGGATTTGGCTCAACAAGTCTCAGTACTCCAGAAAATACGGCAAATGCGCGATGACACGAAATTTCGCAACTTTCTATTCAGTTTTCTCACAACTGGAGATGTTTTAGCTCAAACCAAGAAAAAAGTCCCTCCGCAATAGGGCGAATTTTCATTCAGCCAAAAATCACGGGATTCCATTGGGTAGTTTTTGAGAAATCAATGTTCAAAACAAAATAATCGCAATTTTGCCGAAATGGTTTTTCGGCGAATTCTCTAGCTTAAAGCAAGGAACTCCAGCGAATAGGTATTGATAAAATGCGCAATTGGACGGAGTCTCGATTGAGTATAAATAAGCCAAAATTGTCTGTAAGATTTGGCAGTAATTTTGAAAAAACTTATTTCTGCTAAAATGGCCATTTTTTGACCCCAAAAATCGTTTTTGGGTTATACTGCCTTAACAATTTGAGGTAGCTCAAAAGTTGTAAAAGCAAATATGTTCATTTTGGTGCCCTCTTTCCAGCCATAACAACCAATCCGGTGTAGCGACCATGTACTGAGAGAATAAGGGCAAAAACCAAAACTTTCTTATCTTTACACCTAAAAATCCGCGACTGGTCCCAGAATGTTAAAGAGCACGAAAATAGTGTATTTGGAAAGTTTCATCCACTTTCATGAAGAATAGAAGCTTGTATTGTCGAATTTACACAAAGCGATACCACCACCTTAAGCGATCTCATCGGATTTGACACTCTGTCTCAGCAATCTGATACTTTGTCTACCGATCTCTGATTCCAAAAGCTTCGATGCGATTGATCTCTGATGCTTAGGAAACTGATCTCATCTCTGTGACTCAAAATGATCTCAGCTCAAAACCAGACGAGACCGATACGATGCAATTTTTGTGGGCACACACGAGACTTCCGAAGGAGATGATTGAACTTTTTGTCAGGAGCCCAGGAAGGAGCATCGTCCTAAGCTTCCTAAGTCCTACGCTAAAGTTTACTACAATATATTTGCAATTTTTAATTTACATAAAGTCTTAGTTTTCGAAAACAACTAGGGTAGAATGGTTAAGCAGCAAAATGTTTGTTGAAACTCCCAGTGCTCACACAGTGCCAAACTTCGACTGAGGTGGCACCATGCTCTTGTGCGGTAATGATCTAGTAATTTTCAAAATTATTGAGTATAGGTAACATCTACATCACCTTTATCGGCGGGCATTTTCTGCTTGAAGGATTTTATACCTAGTCAAGCAGGCAGTCAAATTATCGTTTGCATCGCAGACAAAGGAAATGTTTATGGAATCATGCAACGACAACTTAAGGAAATGATGATCATTTCTGTGGCGAGAATTCTACCTCAGAGCTAAAGAATCCATACCAAATATTAAAATGTTAAGCTCTGATTTCATACATGTGCATTATTCGTTACTGTATATATGTTTGTGTGTCCATATTTTACGCTGCCCTTCCACTTTGGCCCAACCGGGCCAGGAAGCCGCTTTTGATATATCGGATCTGGCGCCAGCCGGTGCAAATTCTAGCTGTTTCGCCCCTCATGTCAACAATTTTTCGAGAGTTAAGGGGCGGCCGCCTTCGGGTGGAGCTGCCGAGGTGCGTTCATCACACAGACGGTGATATACAAATCTCCATCCTTGCGAAACGCCTCGGGTAATTGTTAAAGACGATTATTCGGTGTCAGCTCAACCCCAGTCAAATTTCTAAACTAACCTCAAGCTAACACTACTCCTAACCGTAAGACCAACTGGAGTGGGGCGTACAGAAAAAATTAACTAACTAATAATAACTCTTACTAACGAATTAACTCTTACTTAAATTTTGACAAAATTCTGTTATGTTGTAATTTTAATTTTCAGAAGTAAAACTGAATATTATCAAAACGGTTCATGAATTTTAAACAAAGTTGATTAATAATTGCACACTGTTGCTGCCTATAAAATTAAATAGACAGAGTCCTATAATAGTTGTATAGTTGTATTTTGGATTTCGTTAGGCTGATTAATTAGGGAAAATGGACGAGTATGTTAAATATGTTAACATACTGCTTTGAAGAGAATCCATTGAAAAATATTTTGGTTAATCAATCCCAAAAACGTAAGTTAGAAAGAGATTCTGGGCGCAATTGTGCACTGAGAAACAAATAAATCGGCATGAAACATTGTATTTCATAACATTTTCATAACATTTACATTTCCGAATGAGGACTTTGAAATCTCTTCTGCTCCAAAAGAGATTTTGAAAGTTCTTAGATTTTCTGTACATATTGGCTATTTGATTGCAGTTAAGTCCTGTAATGCTGCTCGCGCCTGTTGCTCGCAGTTGTGTTTGTGCTGGATTTTCTTTGCTACTAAGGGCCTTTTCATAAATTGGATTAAACGGATTAACTTAAACTTTAATCATTTTATGAATACGCTCACGGATTAAACGGATTAAAGTTTAATCCGTGACTTAAACGTGCTAGTTTTATCCGCCGATCAAAATCGTATTCATAAAATACCGACGGATTAAACTTTAATCCGTGACGTATTCATAAAATCGCAACGGATTAAAAACTTAGCGAATTAAACTTTAATCCGTTGTCTTTTCATAAAATGATTAAGTTTAATCCTTTTAATCCGTCACTTAAATAACAGTTCAAAAGCACAATAGTTTAATCCTTGTTATTTGCGGGGATTAAACGGATTAAACATCAGATATAGTGCCGATTCCATTTGGAGACATCAACTTTAAACCTTTATTGCTCATTCATTATTTGGAGTTAGGCAGTTATTTATACATCAAACTGTAGCTTAACATTTTGACTGTTTTATGGCAACGACGAAACTTATTCTATTTTCCTAGAAGTTTCTTAACTAATTATATAACAATTTCAGAATTTTTTACAGACTGAGGTAACGTTTTGATGGTACATCGGGTACTCGATACTTCTACAAATAGCTGAAAATCGTTCTTAGGTAAAATGAAATCGTTCTTCGTTCTGTAAAATCATATATTAGCATGTTTGCGCAACCCGAATATATACTAACTGTCTACTTTTCTTATCTTTCTCACGCAACAACTTTGGCTAGAAAGCTGCAAAATAAAAAAAAAGCAAGCTACTAAAGGACTAAAGTAGGTATTTGTTTCCTCCTGTGCTGAGTCTATTTAATGTCGTAACTTGCCCAATATTATTAGTTTGAAGCTTATAATATACGTACATTCTACTATCTAAAACTAGCAAACTTGCTTACATTTACATTTCACTGGCTAACTAGTTCAGTAAGGGAGTGGTATTCTTTGTGTAAATTTAACCTTACCGGTCCAACTCTTTATTGAAATGGATGAACATTTTTGCTTTTACAACTTTTGAGCGATATCTAAAGGCCAGTTTACACTAGGCAACTTTGGAGCAACTTCGTTGCCGCAACTTAAGTTGCCACAGGAAAAAGTTGCAGCAACTTGCCCAAACAGTTGGCTCAACTAGTTGCAGCAACAACCTATCAGATGCAGAAATTTTAGCGCGCCAATTTTATAATTTGAATCGACCAATCACCGTCCTATGCCGCTAGAAATCGCCCTAAGTGCGATTGCGGAAACTTTTTTCTCAGTTGCCACTACATTCACATTGGGCAACTTTTGAGCGGTTGAAGCAACTTAGTTGCTTCAACTAAGTTGCTCCAAATTTGCCTAGTGTGAACTGCCCTTAGCGGTTAAGTAAGCATAAGCCAAAGACGGTTTAGTGGGTAAAAAACATTTTCGAGGAAATCAGTTTTTTCAAAATTGCTGCCAGATTCTACGGACAATTTTTGTTTATTTGAACTCAATCGATACACAGTCAAATTGCACATTTTATCAATGCCTATTAGTTGCAGTTCGTTGCTTTAGGTACACCTGAGACAAAAAAACCATTTTGTCGAAACTGCGATTGTTTTGCATTGAGCATTGATTACTCAAAAATTTACCAATGGATTCGCGTGATTTTATCAGGATGAAAAGTATGACTATTTTTGGATAGAGAAAACTTCTCCAGATGCGAGAAAACTCAATGCGAAGTTGCAAAATTTCATGTCACAGCACATTTGGCTGATTTTCTGGAACATTAATACATGTTGAGCAAAATCCAGAAAGATGTCCCCCCTCGGCCCACATGTCCTTCATGTCATAAAAAATTTGGCCGATTCTACAGCTTTGAGAAATCGATGTTCAAAGATTGGTAAGCCTATATTCAGCCGGTATGTCACAAAATTTTTGCTAGTTTTTGCTAATTTTGTTGGTTTCGTAAACTCATGTAAATGTATTGACTATAAGCTTTAAAGCGATGTCTATATAAAGTTCTTTCGTACTCCCTAAATTGCGAAAGTTATAGCTATTCGAAAATCACAACACAAAAAGATAGCGCCATCTTAAGGTGGTGGTATAATCAGTGGCGTAGCCAGAACAAAATTTCGGGGGGGGCACATCCAAAATTTTTTTAACATTTACCCAGGTTTTTCAAAATCGTTATTCGCTTGTTTCAGACTTTTTTCGGATAACATAAACTAAGCTTACGACAACTGAGCTTTCAAATTTTCGGAGGTACAATGCATACATGTACATAAATACAGCAGCTACACGGGGGGTCTGGGGGGCCGGCGCCCCCCAGAAGCTGGAGAATTTTTGAAAAATGTAATAAAAGTCATAATGAAAACATTAAAAAAGATTATATAGACATTCAAATCGCATATATAAATAAGGATAGTGCTATTTCAAATTCCTGTAAAATTCGCTTACTGAAACTATGTCTTTCTGTTTTCTCATTTTTAGACAACAATTTCTACAAACTTGTTAGATTATAAGTGCAAGAGGTTAGATCTTTAAATAAAATAGGCGGGGGTCTGGGGGTGGCAGCCCCCAGTTAAAAGACAGTTAAAAGACCTTTTTAGAAAATGGCATAATTGAAACCTATTTTTAGAGCACATTTTGCTAAAATTTTGGAAAATGTAACCGTGTAATTTGATGTGCAAATTAGGTTTTTCTGAGTCGATTAATAAAATTCGCGCCTACGGCGCGAAAATTTTGTAAAATTTTCCCCGACACGGAAAATTTTCCGGGGGACAAATGAGTTTCGGGGGGGGGGAGGGGATGGGGGAATTTCCCCCTGCCCCCCCCCTGCCTACGCCCCTGGGTATAATTTTGTGCAGTGATTTTTGAAACGCTATAACTTTCACAATTTCGGATGGTGGAAAGACCTTTATACTTCGTTTTAAAGCATGTATGTAATCAATAAATTGACATCGGGCTTCCGAAGCTAGCAAAATTCGCGAATAAGTTTTCTGAAAGACCAGCTAAATATTGACTATTAATTTTTGAACATCGATTTCTCAAAACTGTAGGAAGAATCGGCAACAATTTCTTTTTATGCCTTAACAATAAAGCTATGCGGGTCAAGGGGCCTTTTTTATTTAATCCTTAACAGTAACTTTATGCCCCAAAGAATCAGCCAAATGTGCGGTGACGGTGCCTTAAGTTTCATTAAGTCAATTTTTCGACCCCAATATTATTTTTGGCTTATTCTGACTTGACGGCTCAGAGGTTGTAATAGCAAAAATGTTCATTTCGGTATTCTCTTTTTATCCATATCAACCAATTCCCTGTGCCCCTGAGAGAATAATGGCAAAAACCAAAAAATTCCTATCTTTTCACCTAACAATGCCGGACCGATCCCAAATGTCCCAGAATGTTAAAGGGCACCAAAATAATACATCTGTAAAGTTTCATCTACTTTCATAAAGAATTCGAGCTTGTGAGATCAAATTTACACAAAAGGAAACAACCACCTTAAGCAAGCGCGTCAAAAAGTAAGCCTAAAAACTCATCGTTGTAAAATGGTTACACAGTTCAATGGACGATAGTATTGTAGATGTTAGCTATAGTTTGAAATTTGATTAAAATAACAATTGTAGTTTCAATCAAAAAATTAACATTAATGGAATAGATACGCTTTAAAATATGTTAGCTTCATTTGTATTCATAAAATCAGGATTAAACTGGCGAATTAAATGGATTAACTTAAACGGATTAACTTAAACGGATTAAAGGTGTATTCATAAAATACGGATTAAACTACTTAAACGACTTAATTTAATCCGTTTAAGTTAATCCGTTTAAGTCGTGGCTCAGTTTAATCCATTTAAGTAGTTTAATCCGTGATTTTATGAATACGCGTTTTTAGTCCATTTAATCTGTTTAAGTTAATCCGTTTAAGTTAATCCGTTTAATCTTTTTATGAAAAGGCCCTAAGACACTCTGTGGTTATTAGTACGAAATCAGCCCACACTAGTTGAAATCTAAATTTATGTTTCTTAAGGCTTGGTTGGTGCAGGGACAACATATGTACATGTATCAACAAAAATGTGAAGTTACAGTTAATTCGAACAATGTTCAATTATACTCAGCTAACCAAATGGTGCTTATCAGTAGTTAAGTAATACATACCTAGCGGCGCCGGAATCTTCACTCCCTCTAGCAGATTGTATTTGACATTCTTGGCCGGCAGAGTTTGTGAATGTAAGCGGGGACGGAGCAGCAGCCAGCCTGTTCTGAATAGCTTCGGATATGGTTTTTGAATACTTTTGTTGGATTACAATTTCAAAAGATGTGGCTGAAATTATAGAAAATCTATATAAGCTCCAATATTAAGTTCACACTCTCATACAAACAGAACGTTCAGCTAGCGACAGAGTGTCATGGATATATCTAATTTTGTATTTGCACATAACATATGTATATAGCATATGAATATATATTAATGTATATTACATCAAACATACCGTACTGTGCAATATGCTTACATGAAGTAATAACGACTTTTTCCACCACGGTATGAGAAATCCTCAACAGCCAAACGGCTTGCAGTTTCAGTAGTTCGGTTTCCTCTTCAGTTTGCTGTAGTTCACCACCAGAAATTCTAACACTGATGGCGTTACCTGAAACACAACAGTAGCAGAAACCTAACTTTAACTTCACCAGTTAAGATGCATGTCGCTGTTGCGATCGTTCAACACACATTCGTAACTTGTTCACTTTTCTTGGTTTTGCAAAGAGCCTACGATAAGCACTAAAATAAATAAACATAAATTGTTTTTACCACCAGCATATGCAGCTAACCTGAGTCACAGTATGTAATCATGCAGCAAGCTTACTTTGACTGGGTTCAGGTGCTTCTTCTGCTTCTTCATTTTCAGACTCTGCGTCTTCGTTTTCCTGTTGTGCTGCTTCCTGAGCATTTTCGTTTGCCTGGTCTACGAATGGGTTCTCAAAGGGATTAGACATAGTTGTAGCATCACTGTCCGGTTCTTCACTTGTTGACGCTTCTGTTTCGGTTGAACCTGATGTGCTTGCTTCGGTAGCATTTTCTTCAGCATCTTCATCTGACTCAGGCGGGGATTCTTAAGTGAAATATATGCGGCAAGTACAAAATACCGGAACCAAATTTTTTAGACGACTAAGATTATGAGATGGCAATAAAATAAGATGTCCTTGAGCTAGCAGATTTAGTTTTAGAAATTTAAAATCCGTTCGACCATCGGCCAACGATGCGCGATTGGAAGACTTTAGTGTTAATTTTAGCTATCATGACACTTTTAATAATGCTGAAGCGGCTCTACACACTAAAACATTACCTCCTTCTTCTATCTGTGTAATGGTCACCGTTTCTTTGCTTTCCGTTCTTATAGTCACAGACTCATAGCTGCTCTCAAAAACGCTAGCAGATTCCTTTGTAAGAACAATGACGAATTGAGTCGCTAAAATAAATCTGATGTGTGTATCACAGCACGATGTATGCGTAGCGATGTATTTTTGCATATGCATTCTTTTCAAATTAAAAACTTACGAAATATAAAGTCACATTATGACAAGTATACTAGGAAACAAAACTAAATGAATTTTTTGATTTAACACTTCAAACAGAGACTGTAACTGCTCACATGATATGATGGTTACTTCTATGATGGATTCTTCAGTGATCGACAGCGAAAAGATAAGAGAAACCTTAACATTTCGTTCTTCTGACTTGCTCTTTGTTAAACTTCCTCCTTGCACAGTACAGGTATAGGTCTCTTCATTACTAGACGAACTTTCATCAGCTAAACAACAGCGTACTAGTAGCAAACAGTATCCAGATCCTACGACAGTCCAACAAGTACAAAAGGAAGAGGAAGCGTGACATTGTTTCGTACCTTTCAAAACAGTATAACATAGTGGTGCTGAAAGAATATAGTTTGCCTCCTTTAGTTCCAGGAAAGCCTTTCAGAACTAACTCTTTCATAATGATAATCATGTTACCTTTAATTTATTCACGTCAGTTTAACATTTTATTTAAAAGCTATAACGGTGCTATGATCCTTTCATCTATGTAAAAGTGCTCTCAATGAAGAAACTTACTGAGGATAACCATGTTTACTAAGGTGGAACTAGAGCTAAGTAGTTCTCTAACAACCAGGACCAAGAGCCTTTTCAATGGGCAATTGGTTAAAATAGCAAAATTTAACTCGCGAAGTTAAGCAGAGTTAAAATTTATAACCCTCTGTCATTCGCAAGGAGTTAAAAATTATTTCTTTTAAATCTCCCCTTTTTATGGACTGGTTAAATTTAACTTTTCAACTCACCCACGTCATTTTACATTGAATTTTAACCCGCGTTTCATCACGTAGGTTGAACGACTAAAAGTCTAATATGCTCGTGATAAGGTTTTAAATGTGACAAGTAATCCAACCAACGAAAGCGAAACACATAATTTCACTGGACGGTCCATAATGCTTCAAAATTACATGAGCTTTTGCTAATACTCTTTATTATTTGCCAATTATTTCATTAATGCAATGAAATTCTTAATGAAATAAAAATAGATGGAGAATTAGTTTTAAACATGCTGCATTAATTGAAAAAATAATTAAATAAAATTCATTAAATCAAAATAATAAGAATTATAAATAAGAATTAACCTCTAAATTGGTTTTGACAGTTATTTGATAGAACTCTATGAATACTAATTTCAAGAATATAATGAGAGCTGGCAACATGAGCAACAACAACTGAATATTTAATTTTGGTGCGCCTGTTAGTTTTAGCAGTTATTTGGTTTAAGTTGAAATCGATCAAAATCGCCCACGTTTTTGGAGAACCAAGAGAAACTGATTTTGCGGAAGATAGGTACAGAGGCTTTTTAGGCGCATTCGTGCTCTCATCAAAGATTCTGATCATGATCCTGTTTTTCGGTTTAACTATTAGCACTTTGTAACAGGCTAAAGTGGCAATGGGGGAAACGAAAACATGGAAGTAAGACTGTCTTCACGTTTGTTTTCATTGAACTCAGAAACTTCCTGAAAATACAACTTTTCTGGAAAATCGTAGAAAATGTCTTTTTTGGTTCCTCTTGAAATTTCGTGAATACCAAAATCATGAAAAACTCAATAGAGTTAATTTCAAACTCTACTCTACTCTACGCCACAGGTTCGCAAAAAGGCCCCCAGATTAAGCACTATTATAACACATTTTGCAGGACTACTTACATTCCTTTACTTCTGTAATTGTAACACTTTCGCCACTGACGGCGAAAGATAAGCATCAAAGATAAGCTAAGATAAGACAAAGATAAGCATCGATATGTGATCCAAAATTGCAAAACACCAACCCGTTGCTTTCAACTTTGTGCAAGTTGAAACCTGCACATTAGCCATACCAGAGCTTCCTTCGTCGCTTCCTTCGTCGCTTCCTCCGTCGCTTCCTTCGTCGCCTCCTGCATCGCTACCTTCTCCACTTTTGCCGCCGTCACTGCCTTCCTCACTTTTTTCTCCTTTACTGCCACCGTCACTTTTCTCACTGTCACCTAAAGAAAATGTCTGCTCTAACTTGCATGTACGTCATGCATGATATCAGCATTTTATTGCAACAATAAACCCGATATTAGCGAAACGCAACAAATTTTTAAAGTCAGGAAACGATACTGAAATTCTTGCTAACGAGATTCCTTTGTCAGCCAGCAGTGGGTAATAGTCTTTCATTTCCATTGACACTTTTGAGTTCTTCCACATTTGTATATGGTTCGACAAAACTATTTACTCTAACCTAGTACTAAACCACTCAGTTTAAATTATTTTAAGTCTCATGGAGCTGGAAAATATTTAGCTCCATCAATACGATGATTTACATTGTTAGCGTTTGGTCATTTGAATTTCGCGTTTGTCAATTACATAGTTGCTACTTGTAACAGTTTAGAAATCCTACAAGTTCTACATTGCGTGGGCTAGTTCAGGTTTTATTTCATGCCTTTTGTTTCTTCAACTTCAGAGATAGTAACAGATTCCCCACTGACAGTCTCTATGGTGATTTCTTCGTACGATTCTGAGAATGTAGTTTGACTTTCAAAACTGCTAAATACCACTGTGAAGCTGGTAGCTGAAATAAATATTACAATTTATTTTAAAGTTATTTTCATAGCACCGTAAATAAAAATAACACACCGTTCAAATATAAATATGAACAGAGGGGCAATAACAATTCATTGCATTTACCCAAACTCACTTGATGTGATTATGATTTCCTTTATTTCAGTCTTGGAAATAGATGTTGATTTTGTGATTGCAGTTATTATATTTTCCTCTTCTTCAGAGGAATCTTCCAGCTCTCCGCCTTCGACGGTACACTCAGATTGAGATTCATCTAAAAGTTTAATGTAGTCGTATATTCGATTGCTTATGAAATGCTGCTTCAAAACTTAATGTGAAAATTATTACATTTTCTTGCAAAAAAGACACAGTAGCTATACAATATTTACATTAAGGCTTACGGGAAAGATTTACAATTGGCATTTATGTACCTTTTACAAGAGACAGATAAAGTCATTGTTGTCAGAAACAATGAACTAACTAAATACCAAGTCACTATTATGATAGATGTGATACATACCAGAGCTTCCTTCACCGTCCTCATCGCTGCCACCTTCTCCACTCTTGCCTCCCTTGCTATCTTCTTCACTTTTTCCTCCTTTGCTACCCTGTCCACTGTCGCCTCCTTCACTGCCTTCTCCGCTTCCTTTTCCACTCTTGTCACCCTTGCTGCCTTCTCCACTTTTGTCTCCTTTACTGCCTTCTTCACTTGCTTCATCACTTCCTTCGTCGCTCTTAGCTCCTTTACTACCATCATCACTTTCGCCGCTACCACTGTCTAAATCAAAGACTATTTTGCGTGTCAAACCAATTTAATAAAAACATGCGGATTTGCCAGTGCAAGCGAAAGGTATATGCGGACTACAAGTCATTAATATATTATCAATAATATTATTATCAAAGAAACTCGACTTTCAAAGTAATTTTAAAAGTTCTATATTTTATATTTAACGGCTGGGTAACGTATCTTAATAAAATTGGACGAAAATGAATGTTAGGAAACAGAGTGTAAAATTTTGCTTGCATACAGCACTCAACACTGCACATTGCGTCCTTCCCCTATTTTATTCGGAAGCAAAGAACTGTGGAACTAGAAATCCGAAAAATTCCAAAAACTGCTTGTAGCGTGCAAACCGTCTTAGAACTAGAACATCTGAGTACTTCAGTAGTTAATGGATTAACTATCTGAGGCCTCCTTTAAACATTCATTTGTCAAAGCTGCAGTATCATCCAAAATCTCTTGCGCTATCACAAGAAGGACATGAGGGTGGAGGCACGTTTTTGGATTTGGCTGCAGTGCTCTTAATGGATCAAAAAACCCGCAAAACGCACGACGACACTAAAAAATTTGCATTTTGCATTGAATTTTCTCGCGACTGGAAGCTTTAGACAAAACAAAAAAGTGCCTTCGTACTCATGCGAATTTGGGTCCTGCCCATGTCTTTCGAATTCGTCCCGTAGTTGCTGTTGGGAAAGTGGTGTACAAAACAAACTAGTTGTTGTTTTGCAAAACAGTTTTCCGTCTACATCTCTAGCGGAAAGCACTAAACTTTAGCTAATAGGCTTTGGTAAAATGTAGATTTGGACGGGCATCGATTGAGTATAATCGAACATATGGCAGTAATTTTGCATAAACTGATTTCGTCAAAACTGGTAACGTCTAGACCCCGAAATCGTTTTGGTGGGTACAGGCATAGATCAGAGATTGTAAAAACAAAGATGATAAGTTTGGCGCGCTCTTAAATTTCCAGCCTTTACAATCAAGACCAGAATGCTAAAGAGCACGGAAATGAGTTATTTAAGCTTTAGGTAGCTTCGTTAAGAATTGCAGTCATAAGAATGACAAAGACACGAAAGAAAACGGGCACTTTTAGCCAAGAACGTCCTATGGGTTTATTACATACCTATGGAACGTTTCCGTTTACAGTGTCGTAGTCTATAGATCCAAGCAGTCGATAAAGGCGCTAGTCCTAATACTATCTTAAATGAAAATGACAGTTTCATATTCTGTAGGTTACTGTAACAAATTTTATATGACTAAAAACAACCTTTGAGCTGTAACCACGGAATTAGACGTTTATAACAATGTCAAGCTTCTTTCAGTGATATAACCTTGACCTTATTTATTTTGTGTTAAAGTGTTGAATCATGAAATGCATTAGGAGAATCCATATTTCTGCATTCACTTTCGGTGAAGTTCGTACTTTCCCTGTTTTAGCCAAACATGAGTGATTTGGAAAGAATTCGGTTTGTGAAAATAAATTGCAACTTCACTTGACAAACAACTGAGATATTATTCATCGTTGTAAAAGTAACGGCTTTTCGGGAATGAGGAGAGATTCCTGAGCACCGATTTTGGAAAGGGGTTTTCTACTTTACTGTTCCGATGGCGCCATAAAATATCACATCACGTTTTTATTTCATTACACAGCCCAAGAAAAGCAAACTATACCCAGGCGAGCCTCAAAAAATTAAAAATTATGCATTTGTCTTATTCGTTTTGTATTACTGTGCCAGAAAGCTAGTATGGTGCAGTCAGAAAACTAGCGCTAATGCCATATTTCGTCAGCGCGGTCAACAGAACTGTGCAGGAGTCCGCTATAATTTACCGCGGATAGTAAGTTTTTCTGGAAGTGGAACTTTGGAGTAGCCTGACAATTGTTCTGCAAAAATAATAGAAACAAAACATTTGCCGCATGTATAACAAATAGAGTCTAATTTGCGAACTTTGCTTGCTAATGGTAAAGGCAAGTTCAATTTATCTTCAGTTCTAAAAGGTTAAATGGGTTTATATATCGATGAGGATGAGAAATTTCGTGTTTATAAACATTTTCCAAACATTCTCCTTGCACTGTTCTCATAGTACTTGGTCAGTGGAAACACAATTATTAGTACATGTATGCGCTTATAAAAGAATAACATGCGACACTTGTACAGGAACTTATAACACACCAGCTACTTCAGTGGTAGTGCACAGCTTTCTCCGGATTCGGGTGACCCTACCAGTACGAAAAACATGTAAGTGCACGTTTGCTTAAATTCTTCCACAATTGTCACACAGAATATACCTGACACTTCGGTGATTGTACATTCTTCTCCGCTGGAAGTTGTAATTGTAATCGACTCATAAGATTCCTTAAAGGTTGTAACAGTTTCGGAACTGGTGAACACTATGGTGAATGTGGTAGCTGCAACACGTAAACACAGGTTAAAGAGGGACTCATTAAGTCTGTGCTAGAATGTAGGTATTTGTATGCAGCTTTGCTCGCGATAAAACAAAATATCCGCATTGCTTTATAGCCCGTTTTCTGAATTGATGGTGCGAAATGTGGTGGATGCGAAGAATGAAATACCTAACCATGATTTTATTTGACCTAACACTGAATTGGATTCGTTTCGTATTTGGCCCGGAAAATTTCCAGGTAGCATCGTGTTTGGATAACACTGAGAATTCAGAGTAACCTTGAGTCTGGTCTTACATGAAGTAATGGTGACTTCAACAATTTCAGATTCTTCAATCGAGGTAGACTCGACGATGGACGTGATAATGCTTTCTTCTTCTTTGGACGATTCTTCCAGCTCGGCACCTTCGACTGTGCAGCTAACTTCCTCTGACGATTCCTCTTTCCGACTGCTGCCTTCGCTTTTTTCTAAAAGAACCAAAACTTCAAGTATTAAAAACCAATGATATGATTAAATAGGTACTAGATTGACTTGATTCCAATTTAGCTATCCAGGAGGATGGGTGAAGCGAAACGGAAACACGGGCGAACCTCTCTGACATTACTAAAATGGGTAGACTCCAGGCAATTTTGACCAAAAATAACTTATGTCTTTAGCAATGCTACAAAGGTAAGATGGTACACTCCCTTCAGCTAACAACAAATTGATACTAGCAAGATAATTTCTCATCGAAAAATTTTATACACATACCAATTTCATAACTGTGATACGCAAAAGGCTTTAATAAATTCTGTGGAAGTTACCCAGGATATGGCTTCCAAAAGCCTGTTAAATGCAGTGAGACGTTTTAATGCTCCAAGTTTTACTGAGAGGTTACAGTCAATCGGTAAAACTGCTTAATCCTAATTCTTACTGAACCATGACCAACTCGGCACAACTTAAGTTGTTACTGTTTCCAGTAACATGGGAGAATTTCCTGGAAACAATCAAACGTCAACGCCAACGTAAAACGTTTGGATAGCAAGCTCGAACTGTTCCATTCTCTGAAATGTGATTCCTAGGTTCAGCCCATCAACGTCATACCTGTTTTTGTGCGCTCATTATGTTTCGATTGGCGCATTAACAAAATATTACATTTCAAGGATGTTGTAGATGTAGTTTTAAGAAAAACAAATGGGACTTTGAAAACTCGGCACAACTTTAGTTGTTGCTAATTTAAGGCATCAACATGAAAAATATGCCGTTTTGTTGAGCTGGCAGACCTCCATCAGTCAAAAGAATAGATGTAATGTATACTTCTTTGAATTCTCACAGCACTGCAATAAATAGCCTACCTGACACTTCGGTGATTGTACATTCTTCCCCGCTGGAAGTTATAATTGTGATAGACTCATAGGATTCTTCAAATGTTGTAACAGTTTCTGAGCTGGAGAATACGATGGTGAAAGTTGTAGCTATAACATACGAAATACCAAATTACATTTGTATTTGACCTGTTTGGAGGCAGAATTACACGGCAGAAGGATTCATCAAAGGTTGTATCTGTTTCTGAGCTATTAACCACGATGGCGAAAGTAGCAGCCATGAAAATTGAATGCCAAGCAACACAAACAAATTAACACAACTGAAATAGTTGCAAAATTGCATTTTAATAAAACAGAAAGTTTGAGCATTCTTTGGTGTAGCAGTCTTACATGATGTTATTGTGACTTCCACAATTTCTGACTCTTCAATTGACGTGGACTCGACAATTGATTTGATTATGCTTTTCTCTTCTTTTGATGATTCTTCAAGTTCGGCACCTTCAACAGTGCAGCTAATTTCCTCTGAAGATTCCTCCTTTCCACTGCTTCCTTCGCTTTTCTCTAAAGCAAGCAAACACTTTTCGAATGAGCAGTGGAATACTTCTAATACTTGGTGTATTCACAAACATACACACTCATTGTGCTGGGATCGGCTCCCATACGAGCGTGCCAAGCCAACGAGTATGCACACGAATGCTTCCCGCAGTGTGAATTTCAAGAATTATGAAAGCCAACACCGCGCTGTAAATCAGTTGCATGAATACGGCCAAAACTGTATTTGCCATGGTTGAAAAGTATTACTTGACATTATGTTTTGCGATAAGATACCATACAGTGTCTACTTAGTCTCCATCTACAAATAATGTTCATCGGGTTGTACATGAATCACAAAAACAATAAACCACCCCCACTCTATCCACCGGACACTGGAAAACAAATGTGAGTTTTCAATGCTCCCGGTCAGCTTACCCGATACTTCGGTGATTGTACATTCTTCCCCGCTTGAAGTTATAATTGTGATAGACTCATAGGATTCTTGAAATGTTGTAACAGTTTCTGAGCTGGAGAATACGATGGTAAAAGTTGTAGCTATAATATACGAAATACCAAATTACATTTCCAATTGACCTGTTTGGAGGCAGAATTCACGGCAGAAGGATTCACAAATTTTGTAACTGTTTCTGAGCTGGAGAACACAATGATGAAAGTAGTAGCTATAATAATTGAATACCAAGGAAAACGTTTACACAACTGAAAAAAGTTGCAAAATTGCATTACAATAAAACAGAAAGTTTGAATATTATTTGGTGTAACTGTCTTACATGATGTTATTGTGACTTCCACAATTTCTGACTCTTCAATTGACGTGGACTCGACAATTGATTTGATTATGCTTTTCTCTTCTTTTGATGATTCTTCAAGTTCGGCACCTTCAACAGTACAGCTAATTTCCTCGGAAGATTCCTCCTTTCCACTGCTTCCTTCGCTTTTTTCTAAAGCAAACAAACAAACACTTTTCGAATGAGCAGTGAAATACTTCCAATACTTGGTGCATTCACTAACATACACGCCCATTGTGCTGTAATCGTCTCCATACGAGCGTGTAAAGCCAGCGAGTATGCACACGAATGCTTCCCGCAGTGTGAATTTTAAGAATTATGAAAGCCAACACCGCCCTGTAAATCAGTTGCCTGAATACGGCCAAAACTGTAGTTGCCATGGTTGAAAAGTATTACTTGACATTATGTTTTGCGCTAAGATCCCATACAGTGTCTACTTAGTCTCCATCTACAAATAATGTTCATCGGGTTATACATGGGAAAACAAATGTGAGTTTTCAATGCTCCCAGTCAGCTTACCGGATACTTCGGTGATGGTACATTCTTCCCCGCTGGAAGTTATAATTGTGATAGACTCATAGGATTCTTCAAATGTTGTAACAGTTTCTGAGCTGGAGAATACGATGGTGAAAGTTGTGGCTATAACATACGAAATACCAAATTACATTTCCAATTGACCTGTTTGGAGGCAGAATTCACGGCAGAAGGATTCACAAATTTTGTAACTGTTTCTGAGCTGGAGAACACAATGATGAAAGTAGTAGCTATAATAATTGAATACCAAGGAAAACGTTTACACAACTGAAAAAAGTTGCAAAATTGCATTACAATAAAACAGAAAGTTTGAATATTATTTGGTGTAACTGTCTTACATGATGTTATTGTGACTTCCACAATTTCTGACTCTTCAATTGACGTGGACTCGACAATTGATTTGATTATGCTTTTCTCTTCTTTTGATGATTCTTCAAGTTCGGCACCTTCAACAGTGCAACTCACTTCTTCCGACGAACCTTCTTGGGCACTACTACTTTCGCTGCTTGCTAAAATACCATAATCATACTCAGGCTAATTCCACACAGCGGAACCGAACCAATCATCTGTTCTTATCTACGAAAACGAAGGAGAAAATAGTTTGAAAATCATTGACGAAATGTTGAAATAAAGCAGTTTCTTTACATAAACATCCCATTCTGTACAATTAATGTCTTTAGAGTATAAGCTTACATGCTAGTGTAGCCAAACATTTGGAGTCGGCCACCTTCACCGCTTTGTTTCCGGTACTTTTTAGGAATGTTTGCACGTAGCTTCTGTATTTTGTTTGTGTAGCCAATCACATACATTTTATGCAGGTTTTGTAGTATCAAACTGTTTTACCTTTTAGGAAGAGGAATCTTTGAAAAAACAGCTTTTTAAAATAGTCATCAAAATTATTTATGGTTGTGCATGACTCTCGATAACAAAACACACATGTAGATGTCGATTACCTGACTTGACCTCTGTTATTTTAACGGTTTCTCCGCTTGACGTCTTTATGGTAACTTCTTCATATGATTCGGAAAATGTGGTTTGGCTTGACATACTGCTGAAGATGATAATGAATGTTGTTGCTGAAAAGAGTTGCGCATTAATTTTGGTTATAATCACATTAACATGCACCTGTGTCATGGATTTGCATTGAACATTGCGTTTAGCTTTGTACAGTGTTAGATTTTTTATCAAGCCCAAATTTCTTAGATGCATCCATGTGTATAAGTTAAGGAAATAAATTGCTTCTTGTGTTTTCCTGCATTAAGGGAGAGCGACTAAAATGGGGGTGCCCAAAGCTTGTGGGATTTGGAATTATTTTCTTGCCTGCATGTTAAGCATGTGGGTGGGCAAAATAGTATGAAGTCTCTGATTCATAAGTGGTTTCAATCCACAATGCCCATGAAAACCTGGCCGACCCACCAAATCTCGCAGCACACACCATAAATACTTAAAAATTTCTCACAGCTGTTTGGTTCAATAAAAATCTCTACGCTTTGGCACAACTAGAGAAGACATATTGGGTAACATGTACTTGGCACAAGCTTTGCTATAAAACCATTATGGTTGGAATGTTGGAAACAATGGAAACAATGCTGGCCAAAACTTAAATTAACATCAAAAATGTGGAAATTCTGGACGCCGAATCGATAATTTAACTTGGACTGACTTTAACCTGAAAGTTGAACTTTGTGTGCTCATACATCCCGTAGGTCTCTTAAACCGTGCCACTTATGAAGGACTTCTGTCAGCACATTATTGTTTTACGCTACCCGAAACATGAAAACGTCACCTTTGGCCTGGTTCAAAAAGTATCTCAAGGTGTTCTAGCATAACGCTGACAAGTTTGGCTCAAATTGTGTTGATATGTAGCCTTCCTGACCCTACCGCAATAACATAAATTTCAACTTGTTTCCTTCATAAACGGATGTATGGTTGTTACTTTGAATATTCAGTCGAATGCTAAATCAACTGCACAGCCTGCTACACAACAAGACAACAAGCGTTCATCGTCTATGCGAAATAAAATACGTGCAAATAAATGAGTTCTATGCGATACAATTGTTTTTCCACCGTAAAGAAAACTTTTAAAATAAGGCAAATTGAATGTAAAACTCGCCAATTCCGTGGTCCTTTTTATGATTAAATTTCGGTTTTTCGAAAACAATTTGAAATGGGTTTCAAATATACGAATTCGTCCAGAAGAAACTTGTTTAGAATCATGAAGTTGAAGACTGTCAATCAGGGATGGAAACTGGGTCATTATTTCTGACCCATGACCCACTTGACCCAAAAGCAAATTTGACCCAGACAAAAGGCGACCCATGAAATTTGAAAATTCCGTGACCCAGACCCAAATGACCCAATCGTTTTCGGGACCCAGACCCAGCTGACCCAAGAATTATCGTGACCCAGACCCAAATGACCCAATAAAATAACTTGACCTAAACTGACTTTACATTATCCTTTTGTGAAGTGTTTTTGAAACTGTGACACGGAGACACTGTATGTACCAATACAATGTAAATTTGTAAATAATTGGCAAATAGTAGTCGGTAAATAATTAGTCAGAATCCAGCAAAAAATCGTTCTAAAGCAGGTTGCAGATTCGGAGCTCCTCAATCTTGTCATTTTGATTATTTTTCAAAAATAGTTATTTTGCTTGGAAGACCTGATTGGCTGATATTGCAAAATATTTAAAATTTTTGATTGAAATATACACATATCTTTTATTACGCGAACCGACGCAAACATTATGGCAGGACCAGCCAGAGGCGCGAAAAATTTTTTAGCCGCGACAGGTTTACGTGTAATTGGAACAATGCTATATCTTCGAATTTAAAATTTGATAAGACCCTGTGACCCAGACCCAAAATGACCCAATAAAAATTGCTGACCCAGACCTAAAGTGACCCACAGGAAGCTTGACCCAGACCCACACTGACTCAACCGGTTAGCAAAATTCGTGACCCAAGACCCAGTGACCCAAGCAAAAATGGCGACCCAAACGACAAATGACCCAGTGACCCATGACCCAGTTTCCATCCCTGCTGTCAATAGATATAAATATTGTACATATTGTCAATCTTCAAATATCTACTTTTTTGCAGTTTTTGCACTTTTTTCATGTTTCGACTGGCATAAATTTATTTTGCTCAGGAAAAATTCCTTCATATTTGGCTCCATTTTGAAGCCCTTTGTGGACTACGTTCACACAAACTTTTAGCTTCCGGGATACCAAACAATCAAATTATTCGATTTGGCGTTCAAAATATTTAAAAATTTTAGACCTTTGTTCAAGTTTAAGGTAGCAGTGCTCTCTTACCGTTAGGGCTACACTAAAGTCAATGCAATGTCCTATAGTCCTGTATGTTTTATCTTGTTGTGCAAAAGCGTAGATATTTTCATTGAATACAACAGCTTTGAGAAATTTTTGAACATTTATGCTGGATGTCTCCAAAATCAAGGTTTCGGGCTGGTTCTTCGAAGCATAGCGAGTCACAGAAAAACAGCTAAGAACCTTCCTTAATTAAAATTGATTATTAATTAATATAAATTAAAATAAAATGTGCTCCTTTAAAGTGGTGATTCCTTTTGGAGAATCAATTTATTATTATTCAGTCATTACTTGGAGTTGACGTTGAGACTGTTCTTATCAAAATGTAGCTTAACATATTCTCTTTTCGTTGGCTGAATACAATGAAACTAACTTTGCTTTTTCTAAAATACTTTACTGGATTATTAGATGGAGTGTAATTTTCCAGATTTTTTTGCAGACGGAAGTAAAGTTTTTGAGAGACATCGGTTATATCATCAGGCACCTCTATCCAATACCTGGATAATACCGTTTCTTAGTTATGATAAAATAACTTTTCCTCGTGGAGAAATTAGCTAAAATGTATGCACAACCAGTGGCCGTGGTAGGCGATCACTTTAGCTAGAAGATAGCTCTCGTAGCAACAAATAAGCATCATTAGATATATTTGTGCTGAACACAGTATTAAGTAGCAAACTCACCAGCTTGCGTGGTGAATGCTCCGTAAGTTTTGGAAAAAAATTGGTCGGCTTTTTGAAAAAAACTACGTCTTTTATGATAACGCCTGCGGGATTGCAATGAGATAATGACAAGATAATGCGTCGGATAATTTGTGAGACCCTGTCAGACTTTCAAAACGACAGCCTCAATTTATACGCCTGCATAGCTCAAGAATAATATTTTATTTGATTTCCGAAAAAAGGACATGTTTTCGAGACCAAAATAAGAAAATTGGCAATACCTCACGACAGGAAAATGCTAGAAAGATGCTTCCATAGCAAAATTATAGTACTCCACAGCTCTTTCGAATTGATACAGTCATAACTGTGCGCTGCTGTCAAGCTTTCAGAAATTTTCAAACCACCCTGAACGGAAATTTCAAGTCTCGAAATTTTGTATTAGAAGGTATTAGAGGGTATTAGAACGCTAAGCAAACTTATTTTAGAAAGTTTCGTCTAATTTCAATTTGATTTATGCCGGCAATCAACAATGTGTGTCCAAAAGGAATCACCACCTAAAAGCATTTTCGTCTTTCCAAAATGCTTAACAAGTTAAGTTCAATAAGCATAGCCAAAATTTCTGAAATTTTCAAAAATAATATTCTTGGGGAATGCATAACTTGCAGATTTTTATTGCTAAACCTTAGTTTCGCAAAAACTAACGTTAATTGGAGGTCACAATGCAAGCCCTCAAAAATTTGGCCTCAAGGAACAAGACCCCACAATATGTTGGGATAAAGCCCACTGACATAATGCATGTCATTAGTAATAAGTCTCCAGACGCAACCTGCACGCGGTACACATAAATTGCAATTCTGCACCTTTGTAATCTAGATTGGCTACCATGTGGACAACAGCTCTTTATAAGTTAAAGCCCTGATTTTATAATTAAGTGAACATTAGCTGGTGGCCAATCTTTATGTTGACCTTTTAATTTTGCTTCCAGTTTTATGACTCTGAATGTGGTCCGTTTTGAGTTAAATGTAAATAGTTCTAACCAAGCTAGTCGTGCCGACTGCAGGATCGTTGTGAAGTAGCAATTGAGCATGATTAAAGCAAATTAAATAATAAGTAATATTAATTAGTAATTATTATTTAATTATATTAGAGTTATACCCCACATGAACTTTAAGCAACCTTACATGATGTAATTTTGACTTCCTTAATCTCGGACTTTTTAATAGACGTCGACTTTGTGATTGATTTTATGATGCTCTGCTCTTCTTTCTTTGTTTGCTCCAGTTCAGCTCCTTCTATCGAGCATTCAGTTTGTAAACTGCTCTGCTCACCTAAAAGCACAAACATTCTCTCACTGTAACTTCACGTCAAAATGACTTCTGACTGTTACCAATAACCTGTTAGATTATTAAATTGTGGTTGTTCAAATAAGACTTGATAAGACATTACAAACCTACAGTAACCAGCGTATGACAAAGTCCTTCCATGTTCTACGGTATTATTCCGCAACAGGTACATAACCCAGCGGTAAACTGCAATAATTTTAAGTGTTTGTAATACTGTGAAGCACAGGTGGACAAGGGGGAAAGGGGTGGAATTCCTTCCCCCCCTCCCTTGGCGAAGCCGCCGACAAGGGGTCGCGAAATTGCTCCCACAAGGGATAAGAGAATTGGCAACAAGGGGTAAGAAAATTGCCCAAAAAATTTTACGTTTTACGGTTTTACGACTAAAATTTCCACAAATTTTCGGCCTCGCCGGAATTTTTCACTTAAAAATACTATTTTTAGCTAACAAACGTCCGAAAAACGCCCAACGTGTTTTAGCTTAAAAATTGCTGTTTTTTGCTAAAAAATGACAAAAATAGCTTCAAAATCGCTTTCAAAAGTACCCCTAAGAAAAATCGCTCTCACAAGGGGTATCCAAATTTGCTTCCACAAGGGTCAGTGAAATTTGACCTCCCGTTCAGGTATGCTGTGAAGCAATTTATGCTTTTCTGTTAAACATTTGATACTGAAAAAGATACTTGTATAAAGCAGATTCGAGAGTGGGGACACTTCATAAAAGAATACTCAAAACAATATCCGAACCGTCTATTCCAAAGAATTAAAATGTTCCATGGGTTAAGAACAATAGCATCGTGTGTAATACTCCCCCTACAATAGACAATTAAAAGCATTACTTTCCGAAACACTGGAAATGGAACATTCTTCGCCGCTCACAGTCTTGATGGTAATAGATGAGTAAGATTCCTGGAAAACGGAAACGCTCTGGAAACTGACAAACTGGACTTCGAAGCTGGTAGCTAAAATACCAAGCAGTTTATGATGCAAACAAATTCATTCTATTCCTTGGCTTCACTAGATTTAGCAAAGGATTGTAAAGCAGGCTGCAGCTTTATGAAAAATAAGCTTACGATAATACCGCCAGAAACACAGAAATGGCGTCACACGCTCCGGCAGTCTGACATTGTAAAGATCAGAGACTCGCATTTTCACAAATTTACACAATAACATTTTCGACCCTACTTTTAACGGAACGTCTTCTTTATTGCAAACGTCTGTATATATTTTGTGTTTTTCTGGTAGACAGATATATGTCATTAAAGCCAAATATGTTAGCAACATGTATTGGCTCGAGCAAATGTTGGCATTTTGCAAGTAAAAGCGTAACAGTGTATTCCAGCAGTTTGCTCTGAAGTTCTGAAGGATAAAAAGATTTTCTCTGTTTTCTTGTTGACTCTATATGTATATCCATACCTATACACTAACAGTAATAAAAGTCACAGCACCAGTGAACCATGGCGGACAACATATGTATAACATCATGGAGAAACTTACAAGACGTTATGACTATTTGCTTGATGTCTTTCGTGGAGATTTCAGTGCTTTCAGTTATAGCCTTTTTAATGTTGCTTTCTTCCTTTTTAGATTCCTCCAGTTCGGCACCTTGGACACTGCATGACACGATGGTGATGCTGGTTTCAACTAAAAATACAATGCTTTCATAATCAACAGATGATGCCGTTGACTTGGCTACGACTTAGCTTGTCTGCGTTTCAGAGAAACGTATCGCTATGGCTATCTCAACAAAACGTTTAATTGGAATGGTTAAGGATTCCGACAAAGGGCTTTTCGCAGCGAAATAGTTTCTATCAGCTAAATTAGGTGGCCAAATTATAACGAATTGTCATTGCAAAAATTGCTGACAAAACATGGCTATGCAAAGATTAGTATATAGTTATTTTGCACAATAGCAGCCTGCAAAACATTACTATGTAGTACTTTGAGTTCAGTACGCGACGCGTTATGGGTTTAGGCCGCAATTGAGGAAACAACGCTAACGGATTTTGTAAGCTTTAAACGGCAAACTTTGTTCAGAATATATGACTACAAATAGCTTATGTGTGCAACTGAATTAACGTACTTGTAATCTTGGTGATCGATATTTCCTTCTTGCTGACACTGACCAGTTTTATCGAAGAAGATTCCTCTTCAAACTTTTCCGCTGCGGAAGAACTGCACTCCATTTGGAAGGAACTGCCTAAAATAGGGATAAATACTTTAAAGGCTACATGTAAACCCTTCACCTTGTTTGAACACGACTTCTAGAACCATGCCGGACCTAGGATTTACTACTTGTTTCATGCATTTTGTAAGGAAAGTAGGCATAGGAAAGGTTGATATGCTTGATGTGGAGGTTGATTTGATGACTCTGCATTGTAGTAGTAGTAGCACGTGCGACTGTAGTGAAGCATGAGTCGTGGAAAGATAGATCTCCAGCAGGGCCAATTCTTCTGATTAAGGAGTCTTCACAAAAATGTACGGTATTAATGCGTTTTATTAATCCGCATTATTTGTTTTGAAATGCGCATTGGCTGCTTGTAACAGCGCATTTTACAATTTTTTGTTCAACATTCAGCAGACGCTTTTCGGCCGGCAATAGCAACACTAAAAAGCTAATGCTTTGCAGCAAACTGTAGAAGAGTGGTCTAGTGTAAAACTAGTTGATAAGCAACTTAGCTGTTCGCATGGATATAAAAAGTTCAAACCGTTGTATTAAGATTGCTTTCAAGTTGGCTTTTTCGGCCACGTATGCGCATAGACAGTAAAAAATCGTATTTTCAATTTTTTTGACATGCGCATTACTAAAACGCATTATGCTTTTATTATTTTGAGAAGCCTCCAAAAAAGCTGAAAGCGCAAACTTTCCTACTCTCTGCTGTTTCCCGTTTCGACGGTACACCATATTGGGCATCACCTACCACCATTATATGATCATTTGCAATTGAATACTGACGGGTCTACAACAGACATGTGCATGAGGGGAAGTTTGGGGGGGGGGCTGAATCGGCGGCAGAAGGCAGCCGATACACAGGAATTTTCCACTTTTTTAGCCAACAATCAGAAAAAACCGGATTCTGGGAGGTGAGGAACCCTTCGGGAGGGGGGCTGGAGCACCTGGTCTGGGCAGAATGAAAATTCCAAACCCCACCCAGCACATGTATGGTCTACAAAGGGATATTAGGGATGTGCTCAAAAGTCGTTTCCAAATATTTCGCATATACGAATTCTAGATACGTTTTAAAATCGTATTTTTGGTAAAAGTAATTCGCATTTTCGTTTTTATGAGCCTTACCCTTAACTTTTTGTCTGCACAAGTTTCCTGCTTCTGTTGAAAATAGTCTGTTTTGTAAGTCTCAAAATGTTAGGTACCAGGTTGTCGTCAAGCAGTCTGTTTCATAGGCTTGCTGCAATACTGTTTTACAGCTATGTTGGTAGGGCCAATCTATGCAAAATGTTTGCAGCATCCATGAACAAGCTTCGGGGTTTTCACAGCTGCTTTTGTAAAAAGCCTAATAGCAAAAAGTTTAGACATACAAAAATCGTATTTCTGGGAAGAGGGATCCGTATATAGGATTTCAAAGAAACCGTATTAAAAATTTCGTATATACAACTTTTCCTTTAGAACAGTGGCTGTAAAATACTGTTTGTGTAGGTTAAAGTGAGTTAAAGTCATAGTGGGTAGTCCTCCAAAGTTAGGTCAGTGCATCACTAATTGCATTGTGAACGCTTGGATAGCGGGCATTGGCTTCTGCACTAAAATATAACCATAGTAAGCTTTAATTTGGTGTGTGGCTCAACCCTGCTCTCGATTGCGTTCGCTCTCCACCTGACCTTGCAGGGCTCATCACCGAAATTTTCAAGTTTACCAACTTAGAACCTGAATAACTCTACCACAGTTTGATTTCGAACACTAATATTTTGTGTTGTTTTCAGAACATGTGGGGGCATATTATATGTGAAAATGGGCGAAATCTGTGACTATGGATTATTGACCAAAGTGGAACCACCCTTAAGCAGCTTAGAATGCTGCGGTGGTCTGACGGAACTGTGCGAAAGTTTTAAAGGAAATATAATGGAAGGCACCACAGATGCAAAATTTTTGTTTCCGTAACAATTTCCGACTAGACAGGAGATAGAAACAGTAAGAGAGGTGGTCAAAGCGCCAAGTCTTAAACTTTTCAAAAACTCAAGACAAATGATTCCAGCTAAATTCATGTTTCTCCAGCAGAATTCCGATAAAGAGCAAGCGTCCCGCAGAAAAAATTTTCTGTGCTTTTTATGCGTGGGGGTAAAAAGGTTGCTTTGCGGGATAAAGTTATGCGTGGGGAAATATTACTGCGCGGGGGTAAACGTTGTGCTGCTACTGCGCGGGGGTAACATTTTTGCTAAAAATGCTCGGGGTAAAGCTATATTACGCGGGTTAAAATTTTGCTGTGCTTTGCTTCACAGACTAACACTTTTGTTGCGCTTTTGCAGCGCGAGGGTAAAACGTTTGTTGCGCGGGATAATATTTTGATACCCTTTCCTGCGCGGGGGTAACTATTTTATTGCGTAGGATAATATTTTGCTGCAAGGAATAAAATTTTGCTGCGCGGGCGTAAATTTTCCTAGCCTGTACATGTGCAGTGGCTGTGCAGGCAATGCCCATGCGTAATTTCGAAACCATTAGACTGTGGCTGAAGAGATAGAGATAACACAAATCTTAGCCTATGCATAAAATTTAAACATAATTAGTCCAAGTTTTCTAGGGCCCTTGATTTTCAGTTTTTTTGCATTTTTAGACTATTGTATTAAAGCAGCCCACAGCAACCCGATCTACATTATCTACAAACGGCACAAACGGCACATTAGCTGTCAACAAAAATATCGACATTTGTGTCGTGAATGCCAGGTTAGTGTTTGGTCTTAGAGCCTATAGACGTTAGTATTCATACGGTATATAATATATATAGTCCTGGAAACATATTGGTGATAATTCCGAATGCACAAACCTGTGTCTATATTCGCTAAATTTAACTAATAGAGCTCACAGTTTGCATCTGTAATTGCATTTCTGAAAAAATTAAAATTTAAAAATAACTATTTATTTTTAAGTGCTGCAAAAAGGACCAATGGTGTCCAAATGTTTTGGGTACAGATCGTTCAGAAATGGATCAAAGTAAACAAATACAAAACTTCAGCTTAATTTTGAGACGCAGATGTGCGCACGGAAATATCAGAAACATATTAAACATTGATCGCTTCGAATTAAATCCACCTGGGCTGAAAGTGTTTTGATAAAATCAATTTTGTGTGTTCAACTTTACATCAGCAGGCAGTACCAGAAATGATTTGTGCTACAGCTGTCCCGTACGGGCTATTCTACTTTGACATGCGCTCTCCCAAGAAGATGGCCAACAAATTCACATATCCAGCCGCTTAATTTTTTCTGGTGCAAGCAAAATAGCAAAAATGATTTTAAAGCAAAACTGGGATCAAGAAGGCTATGAAGCAATTTTATAGTAGGTAAATGATTTTAAACTGGAATTTCAGATAGAATTTTGAGTGGAGTCAGCCCGAATTCAAGTTTCAACGATTCCCTGATTCCCTGACCCTCAAACTAACAAGATCTTCAAAGTTGTGAATAGAACCTAAAGCGCTACCAGTGTCGGCGAATCTAGATATATATTTCATTCACAAAGACCGAGCTTTGCGTATGTACTCTTAACGCAGCTAATTCTTAAGTCAGAGGCAAACCTTTTGAGGCATGACCATTGGGTACTTCTTGATGATCCTCTTACTTTTCCCTGATTCACACGGGATTTTTTCCGAAACACCAATTTTTTGTGACAAGGAAAGGTATTCTGTACAAAGCTTTTAAATTTATTCGATTCCATGGTCATACATCAAGGTCATGCCTCGTCAAGGTCAATGACTTGCGTCATGCGTCATGTCAAGTCCATCAAAAACTATCCGAATTCCTTCTATTGTAAGAAATTATAAAAATAAAAACGAATGCTAAATAAAGCCGTATATATGCTCAATGCAATTTCATATTTTTATACACTTATGCAAACTATACGAGCAACCAATGCTGTCGTAGACGGTTAATTCGATTAGAAGAGTTGTTATTGTGGGTTAATAAAATTGATCGCAATTATGTTCAAATATTATACGAAACAATGACAGTGCACTGTAAGGGATTTCATTCAATGCTGTAGTTGCCGCAGGTTTTCTGCGATTCTTTAATTTGCATTGTTGAATAACGTGTGCACAGATAATATAACTTTGCTATCACTTTTACTAAAGTTTAAAGAAGTTAGGACTAATCAAATAGCTCCATATTGCACAACCGGATGGTTTTGCTGCAGATCTTTCCATGACTGTAAAATTGGTTTACATCGCTAATTCCGAGCGGATCAAAGAAAAGTAAAAGGTAGATTAAGAAGTACTCCACCCAAGGATCATGACTCAAAAGATTTTGGCTCTGACTCAAGATATGGGAGTGCTAAGGCGCATGTCAGAACATTGGCTACTTCAATAAATTTCGTTCTCAGCTTGCTAAAAAATTTTCAAAGCATTCCAAGCTTGAGCTGCTAAGAGACACTTGGTTAAAGACGAAGCGGTACTGTCTGTGTATTTCTTCATAATCATCATTGTACTTGTCCTTACATTTTGAAGGAGTTGGTGGTTTTGGAGCGGTACCATAGAATCCACGATATGGTGAAAGCACGTGGTTACTTTTGCTATTAAACGGTAGTAGTCCTGTAGAAAATGTGGTTTCGTTAAAATCTCACATATGTAGTTGAGATATATATGCAGTTATTCAACGCCAGACCATGAGCATAGAGAAATAGAAAACCTGGTCTGACATTACTGTTGCCAATAAAAGCACTACGATGGAGGGCTAAGAGAAAACGTTACTCTCATTAAAAAATAATAATCTTACTGGAAAGAATAACAATGGTGACGATTTCAGTTTTCTTTATCCTAAGCTCCTTCACAATCTGCTTCATCAGAGAGCTCTCTTCCTTCTTGCTTTCTTCGAGGACTGAGCTGCTCAGGGTACAGGTAACCACCTTCGTGCTCCCATCTTCCCCGCTTCCCTCACCGCTTCCGCTTCCACTACCGCTACCACTTTTACCTCCCTTACTGCCGCTTTTATCCCCCTTGCTTTTACTTTTATCACCCTTACTGCCGCTTTTATCACCCTTACTGCCACTTTTATCACCCTTACTGCCGCTCTTATCTCCCTTGCTTCCGCTCTTATCTCCCTTACTGCCGCTTTTATCCCCTTTGCTACCTTCTCCGCTTTTGCCGCCGCCTCCTTTATCCCCACCGCTTCCCTTCCCATTCATGCCTGTGGACTCCACCAACACCAGGGCGCATAGCAATAGCGGTACCAGTACCAGTAGACGCATTGTAACGTTGGACTAGGACTTTAAGTTAGACCTCGCTAAATAGAATGAACGATAAAATCTGGACAAGATCAGTCGTAGTGAGACACTGCTCGTTCGTAAACAGATAACAAATGTGCAGTCAGTGATTTCTGGTTGCAATTTATAGCCTTTCACTTTTAAGTGTCAATAAAGTTTAGTTTGTCTCATGTCACTTTTTTGCAGCTTCGTCATGAATATCCTTTAAACGAAACGCACACACGTTACTCAAAAACATACCAGAGATTGTTGTAAAAAAGTCGTTATGCACATTCACAATGTTGTACTGTTTTAATAGTAGTCCGCAAGACATTAACGTTAACATTGCTTCAGATTTTGACAGTAACACCAGTGCAATTGCACATCCGGCTTCGTTAAACAACAGTGTATCACACTAATGTTAAATCTGTGACGAAACCAGACCTAGTGATTCTGATTAAATTAAACGAGAGCCCACGCTCACTCCAGGACCAAAATACGGGCTTGAACTACAAACACTCTGACGTTGTGAAATCCATTTTTTTCTTAGAAAACTAATATTGTCCGTCAGATTTTATCAGGATTTTGCATCTTTTTCAGGTATTTGGAGATTGTCGCTTACACGACAACAATTCGATAAAACACAGTTTATGACAAGCTCTTGTTGGAAACAAGAGGACAGTTTGCGTCTAAGCTCCTTAGGGGATCGGTTGAAACTTTATTCGAACTGTTTCAGCGACATAGCGGACGGCGCCTTGAACATTTTAACAGGATTAACTTAATTAAACATTAACGTACAAATTAAATCCAGACTTAGGGGATTTAGCACTGGCTTTAGCTAGCATCCTTTAATTATGGCAACGAGTTAAATCAGAAAGTTGATGATTGCCCTAAGTCTTCAAAACTCCAGAATACTAGTTTTCTGTATTTCCTTAGTGGTTCTAGATTGCAAGACTTTCATAATTATTTGAAGTAAAAACATTTTCTGGACGAAGCATTTGTGAAATCCATAAGGACAAAGATTCAGTTACCAGCACTATCACAACATTAAAAATGGCCCTCTATCTACCAATAGTGCTATATTGATTAGGTTGGCTTGGCACCCAGCACTCCTTCTAATAGAATGCCGCGGCGTTTCTTCAGGCTTACGGTAGGTAATCTATTAGTTATTTTTATTACATTAATAAAAATAATTAATAGATTACCTACCGTAAGCCTGAGGCTAATTAGCGAATGAGGGTGCAGTAACGCGTTTATATGAAACCGTGTAATTACTACTACAAAGTTGGAACTCCCCCGGACTGCCCAGCAAACTCAGTAGTAATGAAGTAGTAGTAAGTAGTGTCATAGAGTTTCTTACTCTTATCTATTATGTACTTTTGCGGTGATAATAGCTCACGCGGGCACCTCAGACTAAAATTCAGTTTAAGGTGTCCTCCGCATTTGCACCAAGTAGCTCACGCGGGCACTTGCAGGCTTTCAATATTTTTAGGTTTATTACTTTCAACAGGAGACTGTATCAAAGTACCTTAAATTTAGACAATTTTAATAACTTGCATAAAGTAAAGCATAAATTTTGATTATGAAAGGTTGTGGCATCCACCTCAGCCTGGTGGCAAATAAAAATAGTGTAATGTTAGACAACGTTGTTAACATTACACACAACTTTGCTATAACAGTAATCATTAATTCAACCAAATGGGTTTATTTATTGCCTTCGCCAGCTTTAATTTAAAAAATAATTAAAATGAAATTCTAGAAGTATCGTACATTTGTTACAGGTGCTCAAACTACAAACTTGCTACAATCTGTCTACCTAAGACAAAATTTAAAATATTGAAAGTGTACTGGTGCCCGCGTGAGCTACTTGATGCAAATACGGTGGACACCGTAAACTGGATTTTAGTCTGAGATGCCCGCGTGAGCTACCATCACCACTCTTACTAATATGTATATTGGTAGTATCAAGAGTACATAATAACTAAGAGTGTGACAAGCGTCACACTCTTAGTTATTAAGGCCGGGGACATCATCTGCACGATAACGGCTGAAACTCTACACAAATTAGACCCCAGTGACCCCTCCCACAAATGAGTACCCAGTACACGTTTGTGTATGCTCACTCGCTTGTATGTTTATGTGTTGTAGCTCGAAAGTGGCCAGTTGCTGACAGAACGCTTGTCACACTCTTAGTTATTATGCACTCTTGGTAGTATGAAGGGATCATACTCTTATTCAGTTATGTATTCTCGCTCTGCTAATTATTAACTGGACATGTTCATCTTTGCTTTTCGAAACAATCCCTTGTTCATTCTTTCATGGCCAATATCACGTCCAAATTAGGATTGTAAATTAGCTCTGCTGTTTAGCTAATTAGCAATGTTATAACTAGCTGAACAATAGTTTCAAAGAGCTTGCTGTTTTATACGAATAAGCTTTAGTGAAATTGTTTTTTATAATTCTAGCGAAATCTATCGTCAGGTGCGCCACAACTTGCTTGTGCTTGCATTACTTATGTTCGGATTTTATAATTTTATTAATCCTGGACTCTAAACAACGCTGAGGTCTTCAAAACACGTCTTTTTAGCAATATGATTTACATATTTATTTAGTTTAAAACTGGCAGAACCGTATACAATCAGTTTGTGTAGGCTTGGCTCATATTGCCGAAGCAATTTTCAATTTGCAACATATAAGCTACCACAGTACAGATACAAAGTCCCGCAAAAGGGATACAGCATTTGAGGGAAATAATAAGAAACAGTTTTTAGGCTCCAATCCATCGTCGACGTCTAAAACAAAACAGTAGTTACATTTAGTTTGTGAATTAAACTAAATTCGTGGCAGGAGTAAATTGGTTCAATATTAGTGCAAGTTACTTCTGAGATTTCAAGCTCTAGTTCAGCACAGCCGTTCGTTCGATCCCTAGTAGCATGTCCAGATAATCGATAACAGTTTGCCACGAGATATGCTTGCTGTTTTCGGAGCAAGGCTACGCTTCGTCATGCTAACAGTTGCCCACCTCTCACTCTAATTGGACACTAGTAAACAAACTAGACTAATTTGCTATGCTTGCGAGCTGAAGCTCGAAGCGGACAAAGATTAAACACAAATCCTAAACGTAGGAGCGAGCGGGCAAATCCCCCGTTCCAATCAGGCATTTATTTGTGGGGGGCACTAGCTTTTGATTTGAATAGGGAACATTTAATTTTAGTAACAGAGACAGTGCCCGTCAGTGGCGTACTCTGATGTCGTATACGGTATGCTTATATAAGTTTATAATGTGGTAATGCTTATATAGACTTACAATAGTCCTATTTCAGTAAGTTGTTCAAAAAGTATAGTCGTCAGTAAGAAAAGTTGTACCCTCGGGCATAGGTGTGGCTGGGGAAAAATATCTGGGGTTAGGCGGGTCCAACGGGGAGAGAGGGAGGCAGCCAAAATTGCCGAGAACTCCCTAAATTTTCGATTTTTGCCTCTAGTTTTGGCCACTTTTTGGCCAAAAACCGGGGGGGATGGCAGCAAAATCTGAAAATTAGGAAGATTGCGGAAATTTGTCGTTCTGGCGGGGAACACGCCTATATCCTCCGGTACATGTTTAGCGTCATATTATACTATGCTTGACCGTGGCCGTTGGTTAGATCGGATTACAAGTTGAATCGGGGACAATTGTTCTAATGGGTTACTGTCCCACGTACAAAATCCAGTACCAGTTTAAATTTACCAATTTTAAGCTCTGCTATAAAGTTTATTTTTTAACTATAGCTTTGCCTTAACTAGAAAGTCATTCAGCATCAAGTTTAATCGCATTTTGAACAGGTTCTGATCGTTGTAAATGTTACGATCTGTTCTTCAGATTGCCCTGAAGTCCTGAATCAGCTAGTGGACAGGACATGAGAAAAATAGAAAAATGTAGGTTTTAATGCCAACTCCATCCTCCAGATAACGTTTACCATTTGTTCACAATTGCTCTTAGACTAACTGTCAGCTACAGACGTTTAAACTTATGAGTACCAGATTTAGTCAAGTTAAGTTAAGTACCCTAACCATAGTAAAGTTGGTTTAAAATGAGACAATTACCTAGCTGGTGGGGAATCACCACCTCCAGAGGCCGATTCAATTTGGCACTCTTCTCCTGCCAGATTGGTAAAGGTTAGTGGAGATGGAGCTGATTCAAGTCGTTTCTGAACGCCTTCCTGAATGATCTGGGAATATTCCTCCTGGATAACTATTTCAAAGGAAGTAGCTGAAAACCAAAAGAATAACAAAGTTGAACTGTTATTGATACTGTTAAAACTTAAAGCAATATTCAATTAAAATGTAGCGGGGGCTGACGGTCGACCAAGAAGAAACCGAGGATAAGCCCAAGACGGGAGGAGTTAGGCAACCTCGTACCAACGAAACCAGGACCTAAGTGGGAGTTTCAGTTTTGAATTCAGACCTGAAAGTAAAGAATTGGCCCAGCCGGGGTTAGAACTATGGCCCTTCTGATCTCGGGACAGACGCGCTAATGACTACACCACAGGGCCATCAGCTGAACTCTCATGTCAGGCTTAGCAATCTTTCCCTAATGCCTCCTTCCCTTACACAAATCTATAAACAGGGCAAATGAAATTTATTTAGAACTATCCTAACATATGCGCTAAATGATTTCGCAGACTATGCAGATTTATTTTTGTATTTTAAACTACGAAGCAGTTATGTAGGAAAATGTGACCAATGGCTGTATGGATAAATAGGTGTACTTACAAGAAGTGATTGTGAAGCTCTCTACAATTGAGCGAGATATTCTCAGAAGCCAAATGACCTGCAGTGAGACGAATTCAGTTTCTTCTTCAGTTTGTTGTAGTTCACCTCCGGATATTTGAACGCTCACCGCATTTTCTAAAAAAGTTGAAGACGAAAAACTCAAACAAGCTACAGTAGTATGTTTCAAATATACACGCAATTAACTAGAAATTTTCAATAAACATACATAAATAAGCGCCACTGGAGAAGCTCTAGGCGGCTATTGGTGAAATTTTCCCAACCAATAGAATTTGTTTTGCTCTTTCAGCTGGTGCAAAAATTATTTCAAACGACCAATCACTGACTTAGTTTTTACGAATACAATGAAATGGTGTCCGTCCTAAGCTAGTGTCCATATATGAGAGAGAGAGAAAGAGTGCTACATAATAACCCTAATTGCGCACATTATGTGGTTCTATTCTGGTAGTTTTCACCCTTACCATTTCCTGAACCACTTTGACTGGGAGCATCAGACTCCTCATCTTCCTCAGCTCCTTCTGTTCCCTCACTCCCTTCGGTCGGCTCGCTTCCTTCGGTTGCCTCCGATCCCTCAGTCGGCTCAGATCCCTCGGTAGGTTCAGATCCCTCGGTAGGTTCAGATCCATCTGAGCTTTCACTGGCATCAGAACTAGGGGGCTCAGAAGCAGCATCTTCAGCAATCTGTTCATTGAATAGATCAACAAATGGATTGTTGTGAGGATTTGCCAGTGTGGTGGGACCTTCCTCAGGCTGATCGCTGGCACCTTCGGTCTCTTCTTCTTCTTCTTCTTCTTCTTCTTCTTCTTCAGCAGGAGATCCTGTAATATTGGACAAATTGCAAAAATTGCAAAAATTCATCAAAATAAAATTGGAAAGTAATGCAACTAGGAGTACTAAAGCCGTTTACGGCTTGTCTCTATTGAACAGGCGTGACTTGGCTTCGACAACAACATACTTTATGAATGTTGTGTGTAATGTGTAATGTAACATCTCACATTCTTACGGGCATGGCAGGAAAAAGCACGAATTAACAGCAGATTACCTCCTTCTTGAATTTCCGAGATTGTGACAGTTTCTTTCGTTTCGGTTCTGATGACTACTGATTCATACTTGCTTTCAAAGACACTGGTGGATTCTTCCGTAAGTATAATCACAAATTGCGATGCTAAATTTAAAAAAAACGATGTAAGAGTTTTAGAGTTTTAATGTCAGTAATGTGGCAATAGCTATAAAGTGGGATACGTAAGGAAACATTTAAGTGGAAAAGGTGTCAAAGCTTCTGTTTCGATTACACGTTCCTCTACGCTATGTTTCTCCCAGATGGCCAAAAGCGATACACAAAACTGGTATCCACAAGTTTCTGCCAAATTTGACCTATCAAGTCATTCCAAGATCTGCTTCTGCTTATAGTTTTGGGTTCTGTGTTTCATTAAATTCAGCCAAAAGTCAAATTTAATAAGAATATTATCTGCCATTTCCTCAAAACACTTTAAATACAAACCGCCTTACATGATATCACAGAAACCTCGATGATGCTTTCCCTTGTAATTGATAAAGAAAAGATTATAGCAATTTCAATGTTCCGTTCTTCTGTCTCAGATTTTGTTAGACTTCCGCCTTCCACCGTGCATGTATATGCTTCGCCTTCTAAAAACAAAAATCACGAAATAAACGCAAAAAATATTTCCAGCAGAAACTTAACTCTTTGAATTAGTGAGAAACTGTAGAAGTTAGAAGTGTACTTCCTGGGCAACAATACTATCTAATGCCAAAAGAGAAATATCTAAGTTACGCTGATAGTTAATTAGTTTATTAGTTAATTAATTAGGTTTTAGTTAATTAGTTAATTTCAGTTACCGGATGCGCTATCAGAGCTTCCATCGCTGCTGTCAGGGCTGTCAGAGCTGCCGGAACTGTCAGAGCTGCCAGAACTGTCAGAGCTGTCAGAACTGTCAGAACTGTCAGAACTTCCACTGCTTTCTGAAGCATCCGTGCTGTCAGATCCAGCAGAACTAGAGCTGTCACTGCTGCTACTTTCTTCGCCTCCTTCAATAAATAACAAAGAATTAAATAATAACAAATATTTGAATAAGAGCCATAAATAAACTATTACTTTTTGAAGATGTGTAATAACAGCATACATGTGCTTGGGGGAGTTGGGGGGGGGGGTTTCACCCCCTCCCAGACCTGGACCTCACCCCCCAGAATCCGGATTTTTCCGGTTTTTTGGTCAAGAAAACGGAAAAAAAACCGGTTTTCCGGCTGCCTTCGGCCGCCGGCTCACCCCTCCCCAGGAATTTCCCCTTCTGCACATGTCTGAATAACAGGGTAGGGTCAGCTTAATTTTAAGCTAAGGTTTTAATTTAAGCTTAAGGTTGTTTTCAATGTTCAAAAAGTGATTTTGTATAAGGCATACTGTGCTTAAAATGTTTGACAATTAGTGTCGGCATCTACCAGCTGATGATTTCGTTTTATTTTGGACGTTTTCTGGCATTCGAAACCAAGAATCATGAGACTGAGTTCTTCTAGTCAGAAAGTTTTGACTTATCTTAAGACAATACATGTAAATACCCTTATCACTTTAATTGATATCAGCATCAATTCATACAGATCCACACTCTACTACTTCATATTTACATGGTTTATGACAAGGGGAACGTGAGTTTCTTTTTCCTGACTTACGTCAAGCAGTAACTATGATCGCACTTGCGTTCCTGTAATGTCTAATAATTTTTATCTAAAGGGCACAAACCTTTCTACTATTGCTGATATCACGAAATGACTTATGTCATCACAGTTTAGCTCAAAATTTCCGAGTTCTTTAACGATTTAGAAACTGAATGTATTGATTTCAACATTTCAAAATAATATTCCCACCTTGTACTTCGGAAATAGTTGCAGATTGGCCGCTGACTGTTTTAATGGTGACTTCTTCATATGATTCGGAAAATGTGGACTGACTTGATTTGCTGGTGAAGATGATGATAAATGTAGACGCTAAATCCAAGGAACACAAATTAGAAGACCTGATTGAGTTATATGGTTTACATAACAGATTGCCGTTTCTAGTTCATCTATCTTTAAAAAAGTCAAATGTGAATTAATTCAGAATATAAATATTGATAATTAGAAACTGCTTATATTTTACGGTTGGTGTTACCACCTTCATGGTCGAACGCAAATCCTTTATTGACGCCAACAATGCGTCTATAACCCACTTTCAATTAAGTTCCAAGAAAACAAACCCAAGTAATCGACATTCAAAATGATTGCCACCTTCGAAAAAATACTTACTTAAAATTTCTAATTTTGGCGAGACTTGACCATCAATTTTGACTCGAGTTTTGAGATAATCGATTATACTATATAATTCTTATATTAGTTATTCAATCTCAACAAGTTGTTCTTGTTTTTATATCGTGATGCACCTGAAGAGCTTATGCTAGCATATAGCCCTGAGGGCTAGCATATAGCTAGCTAGCATATAGCTAGCATATAGCCCTATATCCCTGAGGGATTTACTGTGCAGGATGGAAGAGCTAACAGATTAAAATTTGTTAAGGTTTCACGACTATTTAGTATTGTTCTAAACTGTTTCTCAAGCTGAGCTAGTATGTAAGGCCGGACGGGGCTTCACCGGCCGTCCACCGACGAAGCCGGCGGAAGGTCGGTAGGCCCGTAAACCGGCAGGTGGCGTTGTCCGGACGGCCATTTTGGAGTTCGTTTCAGCTTAGTTGCTTTAAATTGTAAATTTGTCATTGTTTATTTGCAAATAGCGGTTGCTGGCCGGAGGCCTGGCGGCAACCCAATGTCGCCGGGCCTTTACGCACTAGGCTGAGCATTTTAGACCAGACAAGTTTGAACACTTTTAAGAAATGGTTTTTAAGCTCAAAACAAGCAAAACTGAACCACCACTGTGTACTTTCAGCTGGAATGCTCACATCTTATGTATACCAAGCCAGCAGCTTGATTTTGTAAGCAGTCGCCAACGGAAATGTACTTACAAGAAGTTACTATGACTTCCTTAATCTCTGATCGTTTTATGGTAGTGGATTTGGTGATTGAGGAAATTATGCTTTTTTCTTCTTTCGACGATTGTTCCAAGGTGGCACCTTCTACTGAGCATTCTGATTGCAAGGAGCTCTGTTTCTCTAAAATAATAGGATAAGACTATTATACTGTCCAGAAGAAGATCTATGCAATGTCACTGGCCACCTCCTTAATGGCGAAAATGGGACGTAACCCAACCTCAAGTATATATTAATTAATATATTTGTATTTGTAAATTGCAAATGTATTTATAACTTGAAAACTTACCTTCGCTCACACTAGAGATGGTGCACTCTTCACGACTGACGGTAGTAATTGTGATGGACGAAAATGATTCTTGGAAAATCGATAAGCTGCTGTGGCTGGAGAATTGGATTTCAAAGCTTGATGCTAAAAGCGCAATTATCTTACAAATTTCATTGACTTGCAACTAAGCTCAAATCTCGCATGACTAATTCAATCCACTATTGAATAATAACAATATTTAGTTCACGATTGTGCGCAAAACCTATTAAAATGTACAATATGTTGAGAATTTGTCAATAATTTGTAATATTTGTAATAAACACTTACAGGACAAGACTACAATTTGTTCAATGTCTTTTGAGGACAGTTCGGTGCTTTTAACAATAGCCTTTTGAATATTGCTTTCTTCCTTTTTGGATTCTTCCAGCTCGGCACCTTGGACACTGCATGACAGAATGGTAATGCTGACTTCAACTGAAATTAAAACACAGGTTTAGGTTTTGGTTAGCTATATTTTTACACTGTCGTTGTAATTACTGTTGTTAATTCAAATATGCAGAAGAAAAGCTTGTCGCGGTAAATTGGCAAATTAAATCAGAAACATGAAAAGCAGGTAATAACTTAGCTTAGCTCAAACAAACAATTTTCTGTTTTTGTTCCAAGACATGCAATACCCTGTTTTGCATGCCATCCGCTCAGTTTATATTTGGTTATTTTTGCCGTTCAATTACCGGTTATTTCAGTTATTGAAATTTCCTCTCCGCTGACACTGACCAATTCCAAGGACGAAAACTCTTGTTCGAATGTTTCGGCGGCTGAAGAGCTGCATTCGATTTGGAAGGAGCTGCCTGTAAATGTTGAACAAATTAAGTAAATGATCAAACAATTCTAGCATTATGTATTGTAAATCCTTGTTCTTTAAAAAGTACGCAAACCAAACCAAAAAATGCACGGTTATTGTGTAGTAAGTTGTTTAACACATTATGCTCCTTTCTACAGAAAAATCGAGAAAACAGAAAAATAAGTTGAAAAAATAAGCTAGCCAAAGTAAACTTCTAGCCATAACTTTGCATAATCAAATTACAGTAGACTTACTGGAAATTATGACAATTGAGATGATCTCGGTCTTCTTGATACTCAATTGTTTCACTATTTGTTTTTCCAATGATTTTTCTTCTTTTTTACTTTCTTCCAGAACAGAAGTGCTGGTGCTACAGGTAATGACCTTGTCAGCTTCACTGTCCTCGCTTTCATCTGGACTGTCCGAGCTGTCAGAGCTGTCAGAACTATCACTGCTGTCAGAGGAATCTGTACTGTCAGAGCTTTCACTGGCGTCAGAAGCATCGGTACTGTCGGAACCTCCAGAGCTGTCTGAAGAGTCGGTACTGTCAGTTTCGCTGTTGTCGCCGCCGCCTAAAACAACCCGATCCCAGTAACAACCAATCCAATACAATTAAGAAACACAGAGATTTAAGAATAGATGAGATCTTGGTTTAGACCGAAGTAGTGGCAAACAGGTATCAACACATATCATGCTTGATGGGGCAAAATTAAGTATTAACAAACTATTACCTTCCACCTGAGTAATGGTTGCAGACTCTCCGCTAACAGTTTTGATTGTAACCTTCTCATAGGATTCGGAAAAGGTTGACTGACTTGATTTGCTGCTGAATATTATGATAAACGTAGTAGCTGAAATGTAGAAACAGTAGAAACAAATGAAACGTAACCAAAACAGGAGGGAAAGCGTTTCAAAACATGCTACCTTAGCCTGCTCCTAAGCTCGAATTACGAGCGCTCCTAAGCTTGGGCACGTCCTTTGAAGCGCCCCCCAGGTGTTTGGCTTCCATTACGTTGATAGTCAATAGTAGTAGAGTTATTTAAGTTCTGCAGTTAGGTAATTTATTTAGGATCCTTTCTGCGTACTTTAGTTATTGTTATTGTTGTTGTTATCCATTGTTATTTGGCGTACTGCTTGAAGCTCATTCTAGTGACAAGTCACATATAGAGAGTCACAGATATGACTGTAATTACAGCAACCTGATATACGAAATGCCGGCGTGCTGATAAATTGTAAGTGCTGTAATCGGAAATGATCTACCGCAACAACATCCGGCTTTTGAGCTTGGTAAGCTGCTAAGACGGGAAAGATACACAAATCGCCCAGTGAACAGAACTATTGGAGATTCTGAGATACTCCTTGCAATTTTAAATAGTTCATTAGCTATCGTACATCATAGTAAATTTTTCTTGCACAATATTGAAGGTGAGGAAATTCTTAACTGCAATTAAACCTTCAAAACTTACAAGATGTGATAATAACTTCTTGTATTTCCGACTTTTTGATCGACGTTGACTTGGTAATTGACGAGATAATCTTCTTTTCCTCTTTTTTGGACTGCTCCAGTGTAGCGCCTTCGATGGAGCATTCGGACTGTACCGAGCTTTCCTTTTCTACAAAGAGTAATAGCAATATTAACGCAAAACAAGCCATAGCTTTTATGTGCACCTTGAGATTTGAAGCTGTACTGCAGTATGGTTTTTTTCAGAGCATAGTCAAACATGCACATCAGTTCACGAATAGGTACATTACATTTTAACTTATTTTTATGCTGCACATTACAGCTATTGGCAATGCAACATCGTATACTACAGTTGCAACATCGTTGTTATTCTGTCATAGCTAACTAATGAACTAATAGATAGGAAAAACGCCACTAGCTGAAGCTTACTAAATATATAATACATTAACATCTTAAAGTCTTGCCTTCGCTGACACTGGAAATGGAACACTCTTGCCCGCTCACAGTTACAATCGTAACAGAGGAAAATGATTCTTGGAAAATTGTCAAACTGCTTTGGCTGGAGAATCTAATTTCAAAACTCGTTGCTAAACACAAGATATAGATATAAAACAATAAAACATAAAATAAGTTAATGCCAAGCCACATATGCTCAGTGCAGTCAAACTGTTCGCCAACTCCTCTAATTTTCTGTAATACTTCGAAAAAATGAATTGAAGGTTCTGCTTCTGGTTGCGTCAGAGATTGGAGCGTTTAGCGCTTGAATGGTAAATGCAGAAAGTTTATTTTATACTGGCAGGTATTCACATCTTCTTTCTAAGGGCCTTCTTAGGACGCAGTTTAACAAAGTTAAACAAGTTAAAGTGTTAAAAGAGAAAATGTCAAGCTTAGGCGAGTTAAACGAGGTACTCGCACTCTACTCCACTCCACTCTGCTTTCCTAAAAAGGTCCTAAAAAGTGATGTAAATAATCAAGACCACAGAAATTTCCGCCTTCGCAAATGCATACTGGAAAGGGGTGACAGTGATGACCACTTGTATAGTCTACGTTTGAAGGGTGTCCGTTCAAAACGTCTAAAGTCAAAACGTCTAACGTTCATAACGTCTACCGACGAAACGTCTAACGACGAAACGTCTACTGACAAAACGTCTAATTTTTCTAAAATTGTGTCACACGTTCAAAACGTCTAAAATCATGTTTGTGAAATTATCAGTCAGTAAACAGTATTCAGTAATTAATCAGTGAATAGTCAATGACTAGTCGAATACTGAAGCTAATGCAGAAAATAAGAAGTATATTTGGGACAGTGCCAGAACTTCAAATTCAAAATTTGGCAAGACCCTGCCACCCATACCTAAAAGAAAACTGGCCCAGACCCAAGTTTAGTTTAGAGAGAAAGTTTAGACGTTATGAACGTTAGACGTTTTGACTTTAGACGTTTTGATAGGGAACCGTTTGAAGTGATACTACTCAACTGATGCTGATTTGCAGTTTTTACTGATCTAATTTTAAAACCCAAATATAGCAAATCTATTTGCAGCTTAGATATTGACACATTTATAACACATGTAGTAACGTGAAGACAATGAAATTAATAAAAGAAATATAAATTTGAATTCGCATTGAACAGGTTGCATCCTATGTAGTACTTAAAACGTAATCTAAATGTTAATCATCTCTTCTGTTGATACTGAAGATGCGTTAGCCTGGATATATATAACTTTCTAATTCTAAGTAGCTTTACTATACGTTCTTATCACGTTATGTTTTAATTGTAGCTGTCGTTTTGTCGCCATAGGGAGATGCATTATAGAGATTTTGCCGTTGTATGTCCACCATGTTTCCAAACACTGCCTCCTGCACTTGCCTTGTACGGTCGTACCCGTTGGAGTACCGTAAATACAAGAAAGTGTCGTATTGTAATTGTAAAGAGATTGTAAATTGTAAATAGCCGGTTGTAAGCTTACATGACAAGATTACAATCTGTTGTATGTCCTTCTTGGAAATTTCAGTGTTTTTTGTAATAGCTTTCTCTATGTTGCTTTCTTCCTTCTTAGACTCCTCGAGCTCTCCACCCGTGATGCTGCATGAAACAATGGTGATGGAGACTTCGACTGAAACAAATAACGCTTTATTTGGCTGAAAAACCTCATAGGGACTTGAATATTGTGATCAGCTGAAAGCATAGAAGCTCTTAAACAAAGTTTACGGCCAAAGTTTGCTGATCCATATAGGTTCCCAGAAGAAAAACTTTGTGCTATATAATACCTAAATGATGTAGAGAAAAGAATTGGCGAAAGCACATATAGATATAGCCGGCGCAGCGATATCCTCAACACGAATTTAATAATGTTCAAAAATTAGGCGGTCGGTTGGCTTCGTTCCAACAAGGGACAGCGGCCGTGGGGGTGGACTTGATACACCACTTCCGCTGGTCGCGTTAAGCAGTTGACATGAGCAACAGCTAATCAGTCTTACTTGTGATTTTGGTAATGGATATTTCCTGCTTGCTGATGCTAACCAATTCCAGGGATGTGACTTCCTCTTCAAACTTTTCTGCAGCGGATGAGGTGCATTCCAGTTGGAAAGAACTGCCTAAAAATAGTCTCCAGTGATGTCACAGGTCCTATTTCTTTAAAGATTAACTCTAACAGATTCAACGGATTAAAAATCAGCCGGAAAAATAGGGCCACAGTTCCGTTGTAACGGAACATTCTGCCACCAGTTTTAGCTAAAGGAAGCTCATTAAAAGTGTTTGAAACTTGTTTTTCAAAAGGGCAGAGACGGAGAACTCCTATGTGCTGTCTCTGTATACGATACCATTTAACTATCAGTGGGTACATAGATCGAGCTGTCGACAAAACGATGTCTTACTGGAAATAATGGTGATGGAAATAATTTCAGTTTTCTTAATTTTCAACTGTTTGACGATCTGTTTCTCCAGAGAGCTGGACTCCTTCTCGCTTTCCTCCAGCACCGAGCTGCAGGTGCAGGTCAAAACTTTGTTTTCACCACTTTCTCCGCTTCCGCTCCCACTTCCACTCCCGCTTCCTTCTCCACTCCCTTCTCCACTTCCACTTCCACTTCCGCTTCCTTTTCCTTTTCCATGACCTTTTCCTTTCCCATTGTTTCCTTCGCCGCTGCCGCTGCCGCTGCCCTTGCTCCCCTTTTCTTTGCTGTCCTTTTCTTTGCTTCCTTTCTCTTTGCTGCCCTTGTCCTTGCTTTTGTCCTTTCCACTACCTTCACCACTTCCACCGCCTTTATCCCCTCCCTTTGATCCGCCGCCCATGCCCGACCCCTCAATGACCACTATGGCGCATACCACCAAAAGGGCTATCCACAATAGACGCATGATTCTTCAACGTAATTGGCAATAAGTCGTGTGTGTGTTCGCTACCCACAAAATGGGACAAAAATTCGTAAACTCGTTCGAAAGTAAAGTAATGAATTACAATCGTACAAAACAGTATTTATATATTGGTGATTAAAAGCCGGTGTCAGATGAAGTTTCCTGTCTACTTGTTATTTTTTATCAACAGCAGTTTGTCAGCAGATCCTATTAATTTAGAATTAACCAGATTTTGTTAAACTGTAATGATTAACATTCTTCATTAAACTTGATCATCCCAGTTCCGTTAGGAGTGACTGTTGTACTACGTAAGAATCCGTTGCATGTTAACCATACCTAGATCTTAGAGTGCTGTTATACGAATCCTGCTTTACGTAGACAGGTGCTCATGTTTAGTTGCTGCCTGACGTGGTGACGTCAGTAAAACAGGTAGCTATGATCTAAAATTGGCAGCTCAAATTTGGAGCCAAATCTGTCAGTTTTAATCAGCCAGTTTCTTTGAATAAACAGTATCTTTTAATTAGCGCATTGTTCCACCTCTTTGAAGACTGCCCATAGTTTTCGTAACAATAGTGCACTTTGTTAGATGCCTGAATTACGTGATGAAATTCACATGCGCAATGTTGCCGCTGGAAACTGCAATTGTGCAGTCACACCAGTAGTAGCAAGCAGCGCAGCATACCCTGCGTTTGATTGGGCGGCTAGACCAAGGCTAACCATTATTTTATACACAGCAACCTCTGGATAGCGACTGAATGGTTTGATTCAAGTCAATTCATCAGAATTATTGGTTTTACGTTCTTGATATTGCTACTTCAAGGACATTTCCAAAATTAAATCCAATGGCAAGCACAATTAAGTCTGTATGATAACTATGATAAGTATGCTAGAATTCACCAAAGCTATTTTTGACCAACGATCAAAGATATGGCTACACTGGTGGAACCGCTTTACAAGCTGCTCCGCAAAGATGAACCATGGAACTGGACTTCACAACATGATGGAATTTTTGAGAAATTAAAGTCCAACCTCACCTCTCTGACAACTCTAACTCACTTTGACGAACGGTTGCCTCTTTGTCTTGCATGCGACGCGTCTGCAGTTGGTTTAGGAGCCGTCTTGTCACACCTCTATGACGATGGCTCTGAAAAACCAATTGCATTTGCCTCCAAGACATTGTCGGCGAGTGAGAAAAACTATTCCCAAATAGAAAAAGAAGGATTGGCAATCGTTTTTGGAATCAAAAAGTTCCATCAGTACCTGTTTGGCCGACCCTTTCAGTTGATCACAGACCATAAACCACTGACTACCCTTTTTGGTAATAACAAAGGAGTTTCTTCTATTGGTGCAGCAAGAATTCAGAGATGGGCCTTGTTCCTCATGGGTTATACCTTCACAATTGTTTACCGGCGTTCTGAGGAATACTCCAATGCCGATTGCCTCTCAAGATTTCCTGTCCAAGACGAAGCAGACAAGGAATTGTCGCAAGTTTCAACAATTGTGGTGAAACTATTGCAAGAAAGTGAACTACCGATTACATTTAAAACCATAGCTGAGATTACAAGTTCTGATCCGACACTAAATCAAGTCAGTGATTATGTCACAAATGGTTGGCCATTAAAAGAGTCACAACTAAAAGAAGAATGCTTGCCATACTTTCGATTCAAAGACAACTTAACTTTGGCTAATGGATGCCTACTGAATGGCATTCGAGTGGTTATTCCTCTGCAACTTCGCCATCAGCTCCTGAATGAGTTACACAGTGCTCATACTGGAATGAACAAGTCTAAAGCACTTGCCAGGAGCTACATTTGGTGGCCAAAGATTGATCAAGACATAGAAACGTTTGTGAATTCGTGTTCACGATGCCAGACGCAAAGATCTAATCCTCCTTCAGAGCCCCTTTTTCACTGGGGGGATCCTGGCAAAGCTTGGTGTCGTCTGCATCTCGACTTTGCAGGACCATTTTTTGGGAAGAAATGGTTGATACTTGTCGACAGCCATACAAAGTGGCCTGAAGTAGTTCCTATGGAATCAACTTCGGCAGATGCTACAGTTTCAGCCCTAATCCCGATTTTTGCTCGGTTCGGCCTTCCTGAACAATTGGTTACTGACAATGGTCCCCCATTCCACTCCAAAAGTTTCCAGGACTATATGGCCCGATGCGGGATTGTGCACATTTGCAGCGCACCGTATCACCCCCAGACGAACGGTGCTGCTGAACGATTTGTACAAACGTTCAAGCGAGCTTTCCAGAAAATGGCCGGAGGGAGTCACCATACGCATAAACCCTCAAACTTTTTGCTGGCCTACAGATCGACCCCAATTGCCGGGATAAATAAGTCTCCGGCGCAGCTGATGTTCGGCCGCAATCTACGTACCCGTCTCTCCTTGGTTAAACCACAACAGGAAAAGAAGTCGGCTCCCCCGCCATCAGTCAAGCGGTCCTTCGGCGTGGGTCAGAAGGTTTGGGTGAAAAACTACTCGACCAAGAAACCTACGTGGACGACCGGGACTATTTTCCGTCGCACTGGCCCCCTTTCCTACGAGCTCAACGTTGGCGGTCAAATCTGGCGAAGACATGTCAATCAAATCCTGGGGCCTAACTCGTCCTCCGGCATTCCGGGGAACAATCCGTCTTGGTTAGTTGTCCCACAACCACGTCAGAATGAAGCTGCTGATTTGCCTAGGGATGAACCGCCAGGTATCCCTGCACCACAGGTTCCACCGCCAGCTCTTCGTCGTTCAAGCAGGATCCGACAGCGCCCTTTGGAATTCGTTCCCGGGCGCTTCAGGAACGCATTTGTTCGCCCTTAAGATGCTGTCAGCTAGAAGGGGGAAAAGATGTCATGTATGAAGCTCTTCAATATCAAGAATATAACAGAAATATTGCTAACTTAAGTTTTGAACTACTATATCGCAGTTCAACTACTGTTAAGTACATATAGCGTTGTTTAAGGAAAGTTGGTCAGACAGAACAGGGATTCGGTGTGGTTGTATGCACCCTTAAGGTTTTGCGCAACATTTACGTAAATGACATCTTTTCACAAATCCAGTTGCAGAGCTTTTACCATGGGCTGGTGGACCAAGAAGACACCGAGGACAAGCCCAAGACGCGAGGCGCCAGGCACTGTGTACCCTTGAAACCAGGACCTAGGAAAGAGAGGGAGGAGAGGAAATTATGCGTTTTCACATCAGGATGGAAAGTGAAGAACTGGCTGTTCCTCACATATTCTTGGTAGAACCAAGAGTACATGTTACACAAGAGTATGACAAGCGTCATACACTACGCATTATAAGCCTGTTACATATTCTGCACGCTATCGGCTGACCCCTACCTAACTCAGACCCCCACACCCCGCCCCTGTACATGTCGGGTACCAAACGGGGGATCAGGCTGGTGTTTGTATATTTTGTACACTGATGTGGAAATCAGACAAGCTTATACCCGCTGCATCAATTGGACCCCCGTCAATTTGAACATGTAAGCATAGTAACACTAACCCCGATCCCCCGTTTGCACCACGTACATAGATAGGGGTGGGGTCCAGGGGGGGGGGGGGTCAGTCGATAGCGTGTAGAGGATGTAGCAGGCTTGTAATGCATAGCTTATGACACTTGTCACATATACTCTTATGTATTATGTACTCTTGTTTAAACTAATTCGATCTTCGCGATGAGACTATGACTTGCAGAATATACTCAGTCAATTTGTTTGTTGTTTGTTAAGGATATTTGTTAAAGGATACATTTGTTAAGGATATTCCGTGTCATATTTACATCACAGTAACAATTTTGTAAGGTTGGAGTCTCTCCGGGAGCAATGGTTATGTACATCGATACTTGGAATTGCTCGTTCTTTAGTAGAATTATTTAAAAAACCAATGTTGTTGAGCATGTCATTTAGAAACTAATCGAGTAGAATACGAGATAAGCCCGAAGGCTGCCTGATAAGCCCTTATGCCTGACCTACTTCTGTTTACCGTACCAAAAACTGAGAATTCTAAAAAGTTTTTGTCATCCAGAATTAACAGAATTATTATTTATCATCCACCAATGAACGTTAATACAATGATCCAAGTTTCAATGTTTGTTTTTATCAACTGTTGTCTTTCAGTAACCGGTTTAATAGCATTGCAAATTCGCTCCAAATTTAGTAAAATGCGGATCGCATTTCTGGTTTCGTGTTTGTTTATAAAAAACGTTTTTGACTGCATTGCTGACTGAATCTTAAAACTGGTATTGAATTTTAATAACACTTCTTAACGCATATACGCTGGATTCCATTAAAAAGATTTGCTAAGGCACTTTTGTCTTTCGAAAAACTGTCAAATCGTTCGCCCGAAGACATTACTGTTAGAATGCAATAAAATTTTTACAAGAGATTGTTTTTAGGTGCACAGTGCAGGAATTTACAAAGTTATGAGAAAACTCTGACTGTTCGCTAAAAGTTATACGACTACCCTAATTCCACCTTCAGGTTGTCACCTTCCTTGTAATTAAAAAGTTTTATTTATTTCTCGAAAAATTCAAATTTTTCAAATTTCAAAAGAAAAAGAAATTCCAATGAACTGACACCAACCAACCTATGAGTCCTGCGATACAGTAAATAGAGCAGAACTTTAAAACACAGGGGTCAGGGGAGGGGATGCAAGCCCCTTCTAGATCCTCCAAAGACGTTGAAATTTTTCAAGCATGCAATTTCTATTTGCGGGGCAAAGCTTCGGCAAACAAATTGAATTTTTGTGTTAGCTGCGATCTCATGTAGCAGACTGTCCTTAGCCAGCGTATGTCGTCGTATGTCGGAGTGGGCCAATTTCACAGGTTTACTGTTATGCTGCAACATTGATTGGTGTAATAAAGAAGGTAAAGATCTTTTGCCTTAATTCGTTGCCTGAAGGCTTCGGGTCAACGTACACAACATATATATCTCTTCCAAGAACAGTTATTCTGTAGCCTACCTAAATAATTTACAAACTATTTGACGACGAAGATTTATTGTGATTTTTCATGTATTACAAAAGTAGTTCAGCATGAAGTCACAAAATACTAGCATTCGAAACAATTTGGAGAAAAAACCAAAAACTGAACTTATGTTTCCAACAATGATAGCAACATTTTTGGAGAATTTTCATAGGGTAGGACGAATCTAGTTCACTTTTTCCAAAATTTCTTCTTAATATCCAGGAGAGGTGCGAGCAGGTGGACAATGGTCACAGGAGCCTGGGTCACCCTGTGGGCCAGGTGGTCCTTGAATACCCTGAGTACCAGGTTCACCAGGCTGGCCAGGTGTTCCGGCGTCACCCGGCGGACCAGGTGGTCCGGGCACGGGAGCCGGCCCGGGAGCACCAGGTGGTCCGGGCGGACCATCAGCTCCCGGATTTCCTGCGGGCCCAGCCGGTCCACTGGATCCAGGACCACCCATGGACATGCCGCCAGGTGCACCGGCCGGGCCAGGCGGTCCGGGCACGCCGTCCTTTCCAGGTGGACCTTTGGGACCGGGTGGACCTGGAGGTCCAACGGTGGGCTTTCCGTGTTCACCGGGCCTGCCGTGCATTCCAAACATGCCCTTGGGTCCGGGGGCACCCTTATTTCCGGCCTTAGCCGGGGGACAGGCCAGATCACAGCCGCCGCCATTCATCGCTTCCATGTCGTCTCCGTCGTCACCCGGAGCACCGGGCTCGCCTGGACGTCCGTCGTTTCCGGGAGGTCCAGGTGGTCCTGGTGGACCTCCTGGGCCAGTATGACAGGTGCAGCCTTAAATCAAAAAAGCAACAATTTTGAAGGCAAAATTATCGACGTTTCATTTTCATTTTACGCCTGTTCAATTCAGAAGCGCAAGTCATATTTCTTGATATTTTTAAAATTTTGACGAAACTTAACCCACGCATTTAATGAAAGTTTTTGCTAAAATTGCCACTTATATCGCGCAAGTTTTATGTCTTTTATGTCTTCTTTATAAAGATCAAATCTCTATCAAAGACAAATCCAACTTATTTCGCGTTACGCTATTCTCCTCGACTCACTGAATACCCTTCACGAAAACCAAAAAACCCCAATATTTCAAACGTTTCAAAAAACTCTAAAAGCTCTAAAACCGGGCCTGGTAGCGGGCCGGGCTTTCAGCCAGAGCCGGACCGAGCCCGGGCCGGGCCCAACCCAAACTTTTCCGGGCCCGGGCCCGGCCCAGGACCCCCCGGCCCGGGCCCGGCCCAGGACCCGGAGCCCGCAACACGGCCCGGGCACAACCCTAACAAGGACATCACCAGCTAAAGCGTCACACTTAAAGGTCCATTAACAGTCGCGAACGCATAGAGAAGTAGGTATTCAGATTGTAACGTGCCGATTTAAAATTAATTACTCGCGTCTGTTTGGAACGTCGTCCAAATTAAAACGGGAATATTGACGGGAACCCGTTCAAAAGACCCCGCTCTAGACGGGATTTCTGACGGGGTTAGTTTTTGTGATGCCTAAAAATTTTCCCGTCAGTTAGTGCAAACCTTTTCTACTTAGCCAAGATTTTTTAGTGTATCTGAGCGCACTAGTTGTAAGCAACATGTATACGTAAGCACACTGAGTCTTGCCTTTCCAACCTAAGCTTTATGTCAAAATTGTTACAAAAGCACAGCTTTTTGAAAATAACAAAAACTAGAAATCCCGTCACACAACGGGGTTAAAGCATAGTTTCAACGGGAAATTTTAACAAATTTTTCCCCGGGATTTTGCACGGGATCCAGTCTACAATTTGGACGACGTTCCTTTGCGAATGCAGCATTAGAAATTACTCACATCCACCACCACCACCACCACCATTGCCGCCTCCGCCGCCGCCGTTGCCACCGCCTCCTCCTCCTCCACCACCTCCATTGGTTCCATAAGTCTGTCTGACCAGACGACCGCCGCTCGCACTTTCAACCAGCTGCAGACTTCCAACTCGGCGCAACAGATCACCGGACCTCGTCTGAAAACAAAAACTGCGATGCACTGCATGTAGAAAGCATGTAGGAAAGGGAAATACCTCATTAGAAAGATAAATACTAACGGTAACGCTTTCCAATGGTACCTGAATTACTAGTTTTAGTTAAGAGCATACAAGGTTATTTCTATTTTCTTAACATTGATTCCCTCCTGCCTTTACCTTAGGATAGAAGACAATTCAGATAAAAATTAATATAAAATCTTATGCTAAACATTGGGAAATACTGAATAGCTTGTTGGAAAGACGAAATGTTAGGGAACAGAATGAATTTAGAATGAAAAGAATCTGTTTACCTAGTTAGGCCAGTTTACGTATGTTCACAGTATTTAGAACGCCACAGTATCACGGTCAAAGCAGCACTCTACCAAGAATCTTTTTTGAAGTCTCCGTCTGGCGGAGGCTTAGGCTGGGGCTTAGCTTAGCCTATTCGTTTCCCGCTTTGTGGTACAGTGTGCTATCTTAGCTTTGGACGGGTGACGGCCAAAAAAGGTTTTTAAAAATTTTTTTTAAAATTTTATGTGCAAACTTTTCATACCAAGCGACTCGACTCGTTTTTCGTGTTTCCGATTCCCCCTCCGATTCTCCCATCGATTTCCGATTGATTCATTTAGCCGGAATTTTTACCTTACAAAACTCCATTTCCGTTTCCAGCTCCGACTGCACCTGTTGAAGGTGTCGGTAGATTGTCGGAAGGGATATGACGCAGACGGCCACAGAAATCGTGCTGATGACGACGCCGAAGAAAGCGACGCGCTTCATTTGACGCGCGTCTTCCGGTAAAACTTTCCCTTCCATGGCTGGGGCTGACACTTACTGTAACAGTGCAACAACTGGGTACAAAGTTAACTAACACCTAAAATGAAAGCAATCGAAATCCCCTTTCACTTTAATAGAGCAAAGGTCGGCCTAGATTTCACTTTTTTAAAGTTTCTAGTTTGTACCCAATCACACTAAAATAGTTTTTGTTTTCACTGGTTTCAAATATACTGTCTTTGAAACTGTTTCTAGTTTCTCTTTTTCACAGTAGTTAAATTATATACGAGTACAATTTAACTAAATAAGTACTAAACAGAATTAAAGAGAAAATATTAGTCATTTATGATGTAGGCTTTCTATAGATATAACTTTAAAAAGATATATATTTATAACAAATTTTAAATTTTCGAGAATTATCAGACAAATTACATTTGCCCTGACCCCCTCCTTTGACCAAGCTACGTACGTACTGCCTGAAGTTGCAGTAAACAAAAGTAGCACACTTAAACAGAATTGTTTTTGAAAAGTGAAAAATTAGAACATGAGACCAACTGACTATGACAAAAACTTGAACTTAGACGTAGTAACTGTATAAATGCAATGGGAGCATTTCGTTACACAAGACTAAGTGATCGGTCTATATTAATGGCGGCAACAATTCATGGGTTTTAATTGATCAGCTAAAGCAAGCAAGCCTACGTCCTTTTGGCTTGTGGATTAAACAACCATAGTTTATCAGGCTATAATGTTTTGGTATTTATTTCAACAACAGAAACTGCGCACGCACACTATATGTGGAGCTGCCTTGAGACTCATTGTAACAAAAACTGGAAAGGGGGATTTTAGTATTCATCCTGAAAAACCTTATTTAAACTGACATAAACGCTTAAAGCCGTATGAGTCAAATTTACCTGAAAAGGAAAACAGAACTTTAAAACCCATTCCGGATTCGCAAAATAGAGGCAGACTGGAAACCAGCAGTATCCCGCAATTCGGCAACTGCCAGTGCAGGCCGCAGTTCAAGTCATCTGCACGGATAAAATAAGGGAAATTTGGTTCGGAAATTTCATAAATGATATTCTAATTTCATCATCGTCCTCGTCTTGTTCTGATCACGCTAGATGTGTTGAAGGTCAAAATAGTGCTAGAATCCTTTAAAAACGCTTAATAACAAATAAAATTTTTAATCTTCTTAATCAAATAATTTATATATGTAATATTATTAATAATTATATCATCATTATATTATTAAAATAATAGTTAATAAAATAAAAATAAAATCTTTGAATCATCCTAAAATCCAAAAATACAAATAAAAACGCTTAATGAACTATCGGAAATAATAGACTGAGAAGGATTCTGCAGAGATAGCCAAGCGACTAGGTTCATAATGCTTCTATAAACAGAAAGTTTGGCCATTTGGTTGGATTCGGGTCAAAACAGAACCCCTGATGAATTTTCTCACTCACTCAATTCCTGAAGTCGAATTTCCTTCCCTACCCTTCTAAGCATACGTATGGTTGACACTATGACGTGATGTGGTGATCTGTGAGTGTTAATGGCATGCCGTTACAGATTCTTTATTCACGGCAAAATACGGTCCGGCCCAATTCTTCCTTACGTAAGCTTTGTGGCAATGCTAATGTAAAGAACAGTAGGATTGCATGTAGTGCTTTTAACCAGAAGGTTTAGACACTCATGAGCAACTATCAATCTGGTATCTGCCTTTGTTAGCTAAAGCTGGTCTCTCTCTAGTCTACTTTTATGCAACAGGAAATGGATACTTTAAACCCCCTCTCTTTGCTAATCCCTCTGTCATAATCAAGAACTTTGACATAAGTGATTAACATAATCATCATCATATCATCATCATCATCATCATCATCATCATCATCAACATCATAATATTTACCGTTGTGATGATGAATGTCGTATTGGACGTGGAGGAGGGGTACTTGTCTTACTACCTAAAACTTTGAAGGGGTTTTTGGTATATAAGAAAGCTACTAACTTTTATGAACTTATTTGCATAAATGTTTACATAAAAAAGAAAACATTAGCTCAATTCTGGTTAGTGTATAGAACACCATCTGCAAACAAATGTAACTCTGTTCTCTCG